>VWZT01010351.1:151240-167359 GCA_013397055.1 Pachycephala philippinensis | reverse complement strand
GGGCGTGCGCGGGCAGGACGGAGAGAGCTGAGAACTCGGGACCTCAGCCGTGTCAACAACAGGTAGGTTTAGGGAAATGCTGACTTGGTGGCTGCTTTCCTTTCCGCTGAGCCGTGCTTTGGAGGCGTAACTGGCTGACCCGACTGCTCCGCATGGTTAAACGAGGCAGTTCTTCAGTTCTTCACTTTCCTGTGTTGGCTGCGTGGCAGAGAAGTTTAAAAGCTGTGTGTCGTGGTTGTGTTCTAATAAGGAATGTTTGCACGTGAGAAGAAACATGTATTTCAGAGAGGACATGTTTGCTGTGCAGAACTGCAGAATACTGCTGGCTATCCACAGCTGTGTGTTCTTATAGACAAAGAACCCCAGCAAAACCCCACGATATAGAATACAAAGTTATAACCTATTTATGCTTGCACAGTACTTATTTTAATTTTTATTAACAGACCGAATGAAAATATATTTTACTACTGGAGTGAGACTTCAAGTGAATAAAAGAACTCCAAAAGCTTAGTTAAAAAGTAACAATTATCTCTCTGTTAGAACCACTCTTGTTTCATTCGGTGCAAAAGTAATAATCGATGCCATTTTTTAAATGATAAAGACAAAAATCTCGACTTAAATGTAAAGAAAGAGAGCAGATCTGTTCTGCCTTTATTCCTTCAAGTTACAGTTCAGAGGTCAGCCTTTAGTTTTCACAGGAAGGAAAAGAACAAGAAGAGGACAAGAGGAGCAAGACAGGGCTGGCTGCAGCAACTGTGTCTGTTCAATGTGTAACTCCAGCAGGAGAGTAATGCCACATGAGGCTCTTGTAACAGCTAAGTACGAGTGCTGCTTTGGGGCTATGGTCAGTATCTTATGTGGGGAAATGACTTAAAGTGTCATTATTCTACCAGCTGAGTTTAATACAGGTTAAGTATGTAATAGGGAAGCTCATCTATGGGTGTTGTTTTTTATTTTTAATGTTAGATTTTGGGTTGAAATACTTGAGTGAACAAGGAATATTTATTAGATGTGTTTTGTCTTCCATTGTCAGCGTCTTGCTGTTGAAGTTCCTGTCTGTTCCTGTCCTACAGTGTAATCCTGGTCAGAGGTGTAAGGTGGTCTTACCTCTTGTAACCATGGGTTTGATATCTTAATCTGTTTTCAGGCCTTTTCCTTCTACGTGGTGTAGTCAGATAGAGACAAACATTTCTCCTTTCATCCTCCTCTCTCCCCTTGGTCTTCTAGAACAGTCTGTCAGTGTTTACTCTTTTTGCCTTTTCCATGTCTAGATTTCTTTGAGGCTTCTGATTCTCACTGGAGAAACTTCTGCCTCTCACTGGTCCTTCCTTTGAGTGAAACAGTTACCTTTTCCTTTCTTACTTCTTTATCTTTTGAGATGAAATTTATATGGTTTCGTCATTTCCTTTTGCTACTCCTATGATAGAAATGTTTCACTTTGTTACAGCTGTGAAACCTCTGACACCTGGCAAATTCTGTCAGAGTTTTTTAACATCGGTTAAAAATAAATGCAAAAGATGAAGAGTGGAATAGAAGCCTCTAGAAATATATGAAAGAAGCACTTTAATGCTACTACCTCAGCTGACAAAAAGTTGTTTGTGTTATTGCAGTGTTGCTAGAGCTCAAAGTACTGTAAGTGAAACTAGCCACAGATGTAAAACCTTCAGGCTGTTTTTGTTTGTAAAAAACTATGGCAGCAGCCTGTAGATTTAAGAATGCATTCTCTTTTCTGATGACAAAGGTCAGAATTTTTTAGCTTAGAAAAAGGAATTAAGACTTTTTTTTTTTCTTTCAGATATTACTGGTTTGATTCACTTCATACCTCTCTGTTTTGGCAACATGCTTTGCTGTTCCTCTGTGCAGTTCTGGTAACAACACACGTCACCTTTCATGTACCGGAAGTTGCACATTGATTAGTTTGTTCTTTCCAACCTACGTGGCTTACAGTTAGCTCAGACAAGAGAAGTGGGTACTTCTGGAAGCAATCCCCTGTTTAGCTTATAAGCATTTGCTATTTAGGTATTCCGTTTGAATTCTGCCGGAACTAGGGATGGGATTTTTCAGCTGGTAGTGCCTGTTGAGCTGCATTCACCTAAGGTGTCGTGGTACCTAGGGCCAGTAGTAAAATAAGTTATTAGAATTGCTGCTTCATTTTCGTTTCTACATTTTTTCCAAAGCAAGATGCCTTCTCTTTGCATGGTCTCAAGGTAGCTTGCATCAGACTCTGTCTTCTTTTTGGCTCTTCAGTGTAGGCCAGTGTAGTCAAGAGTTGTCCTTACAGAACTTGCTCACTAGTTTGAGAGTTCAGGACACCAATAGAAATGTCCTGCAGAAATAATTTTTGGGCAAGATCTCCCAAGATGGATGAATACCCATAGGCGGGTGGCTTTATGTGCTCTTTAAACCAGATGTTTAAATGCTGTGGTACAAATATTTGTTCACTGGGTACTAAACAGAACCCGGGGTCAGGCTTGGGACACAGCAGTGACTTTGTGTCTTTTTTGGTGTTAGTGTTGCAAAAACTGGCGTCAGTAGTCAGTTTCGCTATGAGTGTTTGCCACACTTAGCCATGCTGGCGTGGCATCAAGGCAACTATAATAGAACTTTAAGCTAAAGTGATTTATAGCCTTGTCATCCTTGGTGGTGTATTTAAATCATAATAGCAGATCTGTATGTTGCCATAGAATGGAAGCCACTGTTAATTTCAGGAAAAATACAATACATGGAGATCAAGGCTTACTTATCTCTCCTCTGTAATTCCTGCAGTTATCTTTGTGGATCCTGCCTGTTTGTCACGTGTATATTATTCTGATGATGGCCATATCACAAGCTCTGTCTGTCTGAGCCTGTTCCTAGCCATGGGATGCTCCTGTCTCAGGACACATACCAGAATATGATGAGCCCTAGTGTCCTGTCTCAGGCTAGGAACCATGTTACAACATTTTGCAGAGATGAGCTCAAGGTGCAGGCAGAGCCTTAGGTGCATTTTTGGGTTATTATTGTACCAGTTGTCAGTACAGATCATTGTGTAAGATTCTTCTGGTGGAATATAGTGGAAAAAAGGTTGAGTGTATTGTTTTTGTTAGCAATAATACAATATTCTTTCAGAAATCATGTGTGGCTGCAGAGTGGAGGAAGGTTCAAAGTGGTGTTTAGTCCTATGACATTGCCTGTGCAGCAAGTGTCACGTACGAGTGATGTGTGGGCCAAACTGATAACTACTACATGAAAGCTACATTCAAATCAAGTCTGAGAAGACATCCATAAGCAGCTTATCTTGAAAAACTTGTGTTATTTTGTACAGATGAATACAAAATACTGATAAACCCATATGAATCTATTCTGGATTTTGGACTTATATGGAAGAATAGAAATAGTTACCCTAATGGCTTTCTCAACAAACTTTACCTTGACTTAGAACAGATCCATAAAATCTGTTCATTTACAGAAGGTTGGGGAGTATTTATTTTAATTCTAGAGCCTCACCTAAGCATGCATGGCACATATTAAAAGTCCAGTTAGGGGGGGAAAAAAAAAGTGGAGGGTTTGTTTGTAATAGTATCTTGCATCAGAAATATTTGCTCTTTATGTAGTCTTACGATGAAAGTTAATTTTTAGTGGATTTTATGGCCGAGCAAGGGGAAATGGCATTGCATTGAATCATCCTCTGTCACTACTGGACAGGTAGTGCTTTGAACTCGAGCTTTTTCCTCTAACCACTTTTTCACATGGCTTGGTTTACCTTTTATGGGACAATATCTCTGCACTGTGTGAAAGGTAGTTTCTGAAAATACATTTTTGGAAGTCAAGCCTGCTATGATTCTGGTAGGTAAATGGACCAGCATCAAGGGATGCTTTATTTTGGTTTTGTTATTTTCTTTAAACTTTATGAAAAGGCAAAGCGGAAACATACAGCAACTTCCATGCTTACCATTTTCTTTTTCCCAGACAACTGTTATTTGAATAAGATCACTTTGCCCCCTCTGTGTTTTCTTCCCCACATCCCTCTTTGACAACTTTATTTGAAGCATACTCTCATCTCACATCTGTTAACTGCTTTTATGAACTCACTGATTACATTGCATCAAAGAGAGGTGATCAAGTACAGTTCCTCTATAAGTGGCTGCCTTGATTTTTTTGGTTTCTTTTTTTGGTTCCTGTGTCCTTCCAGCAAATCATTAAGTGTCCTGGCAGTTGGTACTGCAAAAGCTTCTTGTAGGATTCATGCTTTCAATGCATCTACACAATGCATCAGATACTCCAGCATAAATATCACAAGTGGTGGTTGTTCCTGTATGGAGTGTTATTTCATCTGAGTTTGCCAATTTGACAGTAGTACCACTTGGCCAAAATAGGAATCACAGTAGGCCAGAGCAGTAGGAGCAGGAAATTAGGACAAATACATGGCAGAAATGCCAGAGTTCTCTGATCTGTGTGTTGAACAAAGGCACCCTGTGAACTTTACTCCGGGGTTCTGCTGAGGTAGCACTTCCCCTACTGTAAGAAAGCTCTTCCTTCAGTCAGCCCTGAGTTTTCACTGGGCTTGGTAGGTACCATGCCCCATAGGTACACTATAAACACCTTCTCCAGCTGAGGCTTTGCTATATACCTTGCCACAGTGAAGTAGCTGAAATCAGTGGCTCACATGGAGTATAAATACACATTTTGATGCTCCATGTTCTTAGTAACTGGTGTGTTTTCATGAGATCATTTGGGAGCTTTATGACCTTTGTTACATAACAAGGAACTGGACTTTGATTTGTAGAAGTATTGGAAGCAGCATGGTCAGGTATTTAGGAATTGTTTGTTTATCACTCGAAAATGTGAATAGTGATAATTAAGGTTGTGCATCATTTTGAAGTACTCATTTTTTGACCTCTGAGCACTGAAAAACTGGGCACAGTGACTTTTACTAGCATTCTTCTGGGTTTTACATCAGAGGAGTTTGAGTGTTGAGTGAAGAAATCCACAGAAGGAATCAATTTTTCTGGATTTGAAACATGTTGACTTATTTAAAAATAAACAAACAAATTCCTATTAACAACACTTAGTAAGTTCACAATCTAAAAACCTTTGATGGTCATAGAAATGATCTTGAGTGCAAATAATGAAAATTTAGGATTACTTGTGCTGAGCTGAGGAGCAGCTGCCTTTGTGAACATAATTACAGGTCAGTAACAGTTCTTTGTTTTCCTAATGTTCACAGAGTGTATTTGTTTTTGTTGCTTGCACAATTTTCTTAAAGTTCTGGCTAAGCAGCAGTCAAGCAGAAGCTATTAGCCTCCTTCAATTACAGTCTTTAAATCTGGTGCGAAATGTTGAGTAAAATGTATTTTACAGAATACATGTTCTACAAAACAGTAACTCTAATTGAGCACATCCTTCTGCTACCAAGAGTCGTTGCCTAACTTAACTGTATAAACTAAACGGAGAGAGGTTTTCTGGTTCTAGCTTGAGCTTTTCTTTGTCTGGTACATTATTTTAAGTTTTGACTTGTTTGAATGAAAATAACCATTTTTAAAGTTCCTACTCTTAATGGCAGATAAGCTGTGCTTCACTTTTGTACTGCTAGACATTTAAATAAAGATTCAGCATAGGGTAGGGAGGAGAATCAAAAAGGAGATGAACACAAATTGGATCAGTCACAGTAGTAGTGGACATTTTTCAGTTTAATTGACTTTAAACTGAATATTTCTAGATTTCTTTCTCCTTGCCTTCAGGTCACTGATGATGGTGTCAAAACTAGTCCCTAACAGCATGCCTTATATTTGTCTCTGTAAACAGCGTGAAACATAAGTCTAGTGTAACAGTACGTTCAACATTCTTGTTATTGCTGCCTCTGGTGATAAAGCAAAATGTGGAAGTCCAACTTCTTAAAATCTATTTGTCAGGTTGTTGCATCTTTGGATCAGAATTTTCTCATTCTTTTAAGAGAACAGACTTTTGTAGTTATTTAATTCAGAAGAATTCCCGTGTCTCTGTAAAGTGAGCTATTTTAGAATAGTACTTTAAAGGTAGGAAATTACTAACAAGGTTACTTAAGTTCTTTTCATTGTCACAAATGCACATAAGCCCTCTGTACAGATCAGTAAAGCCTTCAAACCTTGATTTGTCCTTTTAACTGATATATTGTATGCTTGTATTTTGTTCTGTATCCTACCTTGCAAAGAGAATACATGCTGAAACAGTGTGCTCAAATATTAAACTTTGATGGTACACTGGGTTGCGTTTTTAACTTTTACCTGCTTGTTTTTTCTGTGAAGGAGGTGAGCATTTATTTGTATATTTGGTATGTTCTGTTCATTGTACAGTGCTCTAATAGAGAGCAGAGAATGCTTCCTGGTCTTACCATCTTGATAAGCTGGCATCTTCTCAGAGTTTATATCAAGATTTTGGCAAATATAGTATGTGATTTCTAGAGATGTACCTGGATATATTCCCTGGCAAGACAGGTGCAGGAAACTGTTATGATGACTGCCATTCAGTGCAGCCAGAAAATGAGACTTTGAGTCCAGTTTCCTTTGCTTGCTGTAGTGACTGTGGATAGGCAATGACCTTGAATTCCATATCCTTTGGAGAGCTGCATCCATTGTGGTGCTCCACTTTCTTCACCACAGTTCTTTGGGACAGTAGAGCCTCTAATGCAGGACTCTGACAGCTCCTTTGTGGTCTCCTCTTTGTTCATGTGGGTGAGAAAGGGAATGGGCTCTGGCTTGTTTCAAACCAGGCACTCAGTGGTTGCTGGCTGAGTCTGGATGCAAATAACCAAATTCCAGCTGACATAACATCAGAAGTCTCTAATCTGGATTTCTCCTCTGCCTGCCTGTTCCTATGAGATCGCCTTATCTGTGGGCCTGTCATACTCCTCTTCAATTATTTGAGCTAGCTGTCTTTTTCCTGAGGAAGCCATCACTAGTGGTCTGTTGAAAGCCACTGCATTTAGAGAAGTAGTGTGCGTTCACTCAGGAAATGAAAGTTCCTACTAGCATAATTTCTACAATGTACAGTGTTTAGATAGGAGAAACTGAACACTCTCTACTTCCTCAGAATAAAACGTGTTGGTCTCCCATTGTGTTACTGGGCTTTCCTCCTTGTGGTGGATGTCACTGTGGTCCCTTCTGGAGAGTCCTTGCTACAAATCAGACTGGTGTCAGAAGCAAGCAGAGAAGAACAAGCAGAGGGCAGAGGGAAAGCAGACTGCTTTGGAGTATTTGGGGCATGAAAACTGCTGAAGAGTTCAGAGTGACTGAAGCATAAGGAGCTGTTTATGTAGCTGATTCACGTGGTGATAGTGGCAGGTTTCTCAGGGCAGCTAACAGGTGTGGACACTTGTTCCAAGTGGGAGGAAGGTGTGCGTATCTGTGTTGCCTTCACATGGTGAAATTTTGTTGGTTAAGTCCAACCCTGTGCAAGCAGAGGGGTGGTGAATAGGTGTGCTGCTCGTGTGATGCCATTCTCCTACCAGTGCATCTGTAGCTACTTTCAGTAGATTTGTTGGCAGTTTGCACTTCTTGTAGAAGTGCTTCCTTTGCTGTGAAGTAACAGGAGGATTGGCTTTCTTGCTTTTTAATAAAATCTTTGTTTACATACTCATAAAGACAGAGAGAAATGGAAAAAAGAATCTTACCCCAAAGCTGTTGCAAACTTTTAAACTGGTTGTGTAGACCAAGTGGTTCACGTTACTTTTAGTTTCCTTATGTTAAAATAAGTACATAGATTAACAGAGCATCCTTTAATGTTTACTTGTACTGAGATATACTTAGTGTGTCTCCAATATTCTGTGCAGTTAGGCATTTCTTAAAGTCATGGATCAAGGTTGCTTCTTTTCTGAGAAGACTTGATGCTGTGAAGTCAGTGATAGTTCTGCTCACATTTATGACTTGCTCAGCTAGTAAAGTTTTGCTGCTAAGTATCTACAAAGCCATGCAGAACGTAGCATTTCAGATAGAATTGGTTAAGGTAAAATTGGTATATCTCTGCTCAGATTAAAAAAAAGTTAAAAAATGCTCACTCTTAAATGTGTGGGAAAATTGAAAACTTAATTTAAAACAAATACTGGTGGAGTATGGTTTTAGTAATGGAGAGGATCTCTGTGTTTTATCTTTTAATGAGACCTATTTAGTGTCCCCTGTAACATGCTTCTAATCTGTTTTTCTGGTAAGACAAGGTCTGTGACTAGCAATTATTAAGATAAAATAGCTTGAGAGTAACTTCAGTTTGGTACTGTTTGGCCTTGACATTTGAAGTAAGTCAGTTACCTTCCTTTAAAAATGTTGAAACTGAATTTATTTTCCTGTGTTAAATTCATTGTTTTGAAGAGTTGCAGTGTTTTCCATATTCAGCTCGTATTTTAAAATAATTTTACTATTGAACAGGCTATATCTATTTAAAATGAATAAGAAGAAAAGGTGAATGTGCAACGAAAATATACCTAGCTTTTGCATAATTTGGATCCATGTGAAATTTTTGTCTTGAGAATGGATTCCTGACATGAATTATTTTCACACTGAATGAAGACTGGGATCCATTTCTAGTCTGAGACACTGTTGTTTCTCAAAGTTAGTTCTTATGGATCTGACATTTCACAACAAAAAGAGAAAGTATTTTGATGATCTCAAAATTTTGATTTCCAGCAGTTTTAACTTCGCTATTGCATGAGGTCTTGGTTACATGTTCTTAACTGTAGCTTTTTATTTCATGTTTTGCATTCAAGTTGAGTTAGCACATGGCATTTTTAAATGCTTTAGAAGAGAGGTGTGATGTATCTCACAGTCTCCAAAAAAGAAAGGAAGATTTTCTGTATTAATGTCCTCTGTTAGGTTCCAGAATGGGAGGTCTTTGTAAGGATTTCTTTCTGTGAATAACAGAAGATCTACCTCCAAAGTTAAAGTAACATACTTTAACAGACTTCTGAAAACCAGTGTCCTAGGTAGGCTGGAACTTTACAGCTTAAAAATTATTGCTGGATGTATGTAGCAGCATATGAAGTTGTTGATGTTTGAAGGTTGTCTAGTAATAAATTGCAATTTGTAGACAGGGAACTTGGTTTACAAAGAAAAGTATTTTGTCACATAATAAACAGTGAACTGGTAGAACTTGTAGAGGTTTTTCGAGGTTTAAAGTCTAGTAAGTTAAATGAAAGGTATGTCTTAAAGATATGAAAAATGATATGACCTCCAAATTTGGAGGAAGCTTTTATCTGTCTTCTAGAAACTGGCAGTATATGCCAGTGGAAGGATCAATCTAAACACTTATTTTATGAGGTGTGTTTTGTTTGTTTGTTTGGGTTTGTTTTGTTTTGTTTTCCACCGTGTGTGTTATTGTCCTGGAGAGCGTGTAATTGGCTAGATGATATAAACCAGGTCGGTGGTGTATTCTGTGACCAGGTGGTTGACAGGCTATTGCTAAGCAATATAAAACTCTTTTTGTGTAAGAAGAGGTAAAATACTTCTACAACATACATGAATGAGAATGTAAATTTTAAACAGTTGTCTGATTTTATAGTTGTAGAGACAGTGTCCGTAGTGGTGGGATAGGTGTGAACAGTGCTTTAGCTGCTTGCACACTTGGTAACTCTGAACTGTAGTCATATGCAGTGAGGCAGGGAATGATTTGTATGGATGACATCTGTACTGTCACTTCCCAGGAATCTAAAGATCAGAGCCTCTGTTGGGCAGCCTGTAAACCCCCTATCAAGTACTGTTTTATATATGTTATTTTTAGATTGAGTGGCATAATAGGCTATGAGGCTTTGTGTAGAGAAACGTTTCTTGCTTTCAAAACATCACAGATATTGAAAGGGAAAACACTAATTTTACACAGAAATGTACACAATTTAATGTAGCATTTGAAAGATTTTAGTCTGGCTGTTTCTTTTGTGCCACCAGGGGGCATGGGACTACAGTCTGTTTATTTTTTTTTCTTTCCACTATTCCATCATCTGCATATTGATTTCTTCTTGTTTTTAGTTCATCAGTTTTATAAGTTTCTAGCATTTATGTTTAAACTGTTGGGATTCTAGGATGTTGGTCCTACATCTCAATTAGCTTAATCTGGTTCTGTTGTCAAAATATATTTTTGTCTTTTTGGGAAGCAATAGTTGTCTGCCTGTGTTGCATTTTAAAACCTGTTACTGTTTTCAGGATGTATCAATCTAAGAAACAGAAACAAACAACAAGCAGTGGATCAGCACTTCACACAGCCCATAAAAAGCAGAGACAAACCAATAAATTTAAAGAAATACTAAAACACGTTGTGTGCAAAATCACAAAGAACTTCAATAAAGGTAGAATTATAGTAATGACAGTTTACAATCCAAAAAACTGATGGGTAACTTTTGATAAGGGTTTGGTTTTTGTTTTATTTTTATTCCTGCAGGCTTCTCAAAGTCAAGAGAATTTAAAAGAATGTACACATCAGTTTAGAAAGGAGACCTATACCTTTGCAAACCACAGTTGCTGAAAAGGAAAATGTGAATATTTTAAGTGTATTACTGTCAAAGAGGAAAAAAGTGTCATGTACAGATGTTGTTTCTAATACTATACTGTAGTCCTAAGAAAATAAGGCAGTGGTGCTGGGAAAAAGTCATTAAAACTATATATCATAGACTAGCTGTCTCCTGAATCAGTGGTATTTGTGTTGAAGGTAATGGTAGAATGTAGGTGCCTGAAAATGCAGCAGGTTTTGTTGTTATGACAGCTGCTTGCAAAAATAACTAATCATACATTGTATATTTTGGAGTCTGAACTCAACTTTAATAATAGGAAGTGACTGCTTTTTTTGTTCTCTTGTCACTTCTTGTTATGTTAAAGTCATTCTGAGGAAATAAAGAAATTACTGTTATGAGGAAATGTCCCTAAGATCATGTTAAATAATCTGGCCTTTTGTGAGTCTGTAAAAGCTAGCACATTCATGCCTGATAAAAACCATAACTCAAATAATTTGGAAGGAGTGGCTAGTACATGAGAGGGCAGTAGCATTTTGAGGTGTCTTGTTTGACTGTGCTCCCCCCTGCATTCCAACAATACAGTGATGAGATGCTATTAAATAGCTTTGTGGGATCTGTCTCTTCCTTCCAAGTTGCTCTGGGAGATGTGTTGACTTTTTTCAATTCACACGGATGTTGTTCTGCAGCCTTCCTCTTGTGGAGCTCTCTAGAATATGTACAAAATCGTCTTGTTTGGCAGTTGGAGATGACCTTCTGACTGCTAATGCCATTAGCTTGCTGTCTCTTTTGCAGGATTTTCCTGATGGTTGTAATGGTCCAATTATACAGATTATTCATACAATCAGGCTGTTAAGGGATCTTTTACGCCTGTGAAGTGCTTTTGTTAATTTCTCTCTAACTTTCACCGAAAATCAGAAAAGTGGTATTTATTGAAGTATTTTACATGTATGGGAAAAACCTGTAACGTTTACAATATCCTCCTAATCCCATCACGATGTGACTGACTTGTAAAAAATCACTTTCTGTTTGATGTTCTGATAAACGAGAAGATCAGATTTTTGCAAATCTATGAAAGATGTGAAAAAAAATTGAATTAGATATAATTGCTACTTGATACTATGTGACTTTAAAGAGTATCTTTGTATCTTTGATTAAATCTTGCACTGTGAATTCGAGTTCATAGAGGAAAAATGTATCCTTTTGCTATTTTCTCTTGCACTGGAAAGAGGAAGTTCTGTGTGTTGGGTCAATTCCTTATTAGTTTGTCTTTAAGTAAAATATAAAATAAAGATGTATTTGAATTTTCTGTGTGATCACACGCTATTGTGAAACTGATTTTTTTGTGATTGTTGTTGGGTTTTTTGGGGGTTTTTTGTGTCTGTCAAGAATTTTTCTGAGAAGTAATTAAACCTTACTTTTTTTTTTCCCTCTCCCCTAGGGCCAGCTTTCAATATTGCAAGAAAAAATAGATAATTTAGAACGCCTCTTGGCAGAAAATAATGAGATTATTTCAAACATACGCGATTCTGTGATCAATCTGAGTGAATCAGTAAAGGATGGTCAAAAAAATCCAGAAGCTATAAACTTCAGTCAAGGATCCATTTCTGAGCTGTTTCCTTCTGCTTCAGTTTTGCTCTCTGTTGATTCTGAGGATTGTTTGTTTGCTTCAAAAAGTGGAAGTCACAGTTCAGGTGTACAGGTAAGCAGTATGTCTTTCTCTCTTATTGTACTGGAGTCCTAGCTGTCACTTTGTGTGTAATTCTGAAAATGTCGAGTTGCTGCTAAAAGCTTGGTACTAAGACATAATAGAATTGTTGAAGTGACTGCTGTGTTTAACAGATGTTATGAAACTTTTCCTTTATACCTTTTATAAATGTTCTCTGGAAACTGAATAATGATTATGAAGAACCAACATTTGACAAAGCTTAAAAGTCCTTTAGAAAATCCAAACAAAACATAGTGATTATTGTCCTGTCAGTTCTTTGGAAATAATTTATTGGAGAGTCTCTTTGAGTTTCCCCAAACTGTTCTAAAATGGATGAAAAATAAACTGCAAATAGTGGATAGTCTTTGTTTAAATAGGTTTTACTTTTAGGGATGTATGCGTAGGTGAGGTTTGATGGGGAGGTAAAGAATGTTCAAGAATTAGTAATTTCAAAAAAATCTTGGGTCCTGTGTTCCCTTTTGAATGTCATTTCTGTATTTCAGCATTCCTCTGCCTCCAGTTTGTATAGGTGCTTTCATCAGAAAGAAGGAACATATACCATGTTGACTGGTTGGCATGAACTGGAGAGGTTGAAGTTTTTAAAGTCAAACACTTCAAGTTGAATTTATTTTGCTTTCTGGTGATGCTTGTGAGTTCATGGACTCTTATATATTCAGTTTTAATGGAGTGATTCAAGAGCACTGAGAATACTCTGTGAAGTTTGTGATCTGTACTGTTTTTGTGAGTCTTGTGGGAGTACTATAAATATTCATTGTACTCTAAAGCAAAGATTAAATTTTGAAGTCCAGCTTTCTCATTTTAGAATTTTAAGTATTTCTATTGCAGGAGAAAGACACTGGACTTCAGAAGAATAATCACACATATTAGAACGATTGTAACCTCTGATGTCTCGTGCTTAATGCCTTTAAACTCTTCAGGGATAGGCACCGCCTTAATGTCTTTTACAGAGAAGGTGGACTTTTTAAAGGCAATATCTGAACATCTCTTCATGTTTCTGATATGCATTAAGACTTCTGTGCAGGGAAATGAAACATCTGGCCGTGTGGTTACAGGCTTTTTCAGTGGATTATTAGCAGGTTATGCGTCGTACAGTCTGTCACCATGTTAGCTGATGTACTTTTTTATGTGCATTAAAAATAAGTTCTAGTAAATTAATTTTGAGATAAAATATGTTGTCTTAAATTCTTGGCCATGTTAACCTGTTATGAATGGAAGGTAAAACATATTTTCTAGAACTGCTCTTTGTTTTTTGCTTCACACTTGCAGAATGTCAGAACGTACACCTCCTATCACCCAATGCACCTACTACCTACCTAATGAGAGACTGTTGCAGCTAAATTGCTTTTGGATAGTTTTCTTTGCTTTTAAGTACATAAGAAGCATGTACATAAGAAGCAAACATACTGTTCCTCTACTCACACTTTCCTTTCTTCCCTGTGCAGAAAGGGAGGGCTTTAATGTTCTCCATGTCATTGCATTAGTACCCTCTGCTCAGCAGGTTATTCGCTGTCATCATTAAGTCACTTTAATATTGCTTCTGTATACAGTTAGTTTCCCATCCTGTGAGTCTGAACTGCATTTCAGTTACGGAATCTAAGACCTTGGCTTCAGCAGAATTCCTCTAGCACCACGTTAACGAGCTGATCTAAATCACTGTATTTCAATACAGTTTTACTGTTTAATACTTTTCCAACCCTGATGTATTCTGAATGCTCAGTTAATTTATTTGAGACATTTTCAGTCGTTATTTTGAGCACTTTTTGAAAGAATGTGTGTGTTGATTGCTGCTGTTTGTAAACACTAAGTTAAACCCACAGAGTTTTACATTACTTTTCCCATGTTTTCTCTTGGGTGGGTGTATGAGAGACTAGAAAGTAGTAAGAGCTAATATAGGTGAGATGAAATATTTGGATAAAAAATAACTTTACAGAATGAAGGCAAAAGAGTCTTCACTGAATAAATCATGGAAATTGATTATAGTCTCCCATAATGGAGAAACCATTGTAAAAATGCATTCAAATATGGATTAAAAAGCTTTGTGATGGTTCAGTGAGAAATATTGCTGGATTTGCTACTCAAAGACATGTGTTTTCATAAAACAGAAAAAGCTTTTGGTCTCAAGTTGCTAACAACATGAGACCAAAAGATTCTCAAATGGGACAGCTAAAGAATGTTTTTATCATGGAGGAATTATAAATCAGGAAGTTGTTTACTTGCTACTAGTACTGTTTGTAAGTAGGTAGAAAAATGTAATAGAGCTAGAAACAGAAAATAAGGCTGACTTGAGAATGCTGTAATTTAAGTCAAGTACAAGACTAATGTGTACTTTTCTCCAAAAGATAAATAATAGAGACGGGTAATAAACCCACAGAAATGAAGGTGACTGGTTTAAATATGGATATGACCTGATGCTTTTTCAGTTTAGTAGTTCAAGAAGTATCTGGCATTTGTGCTCAGAGAAAATGGAATTCTCAATAGCCATCATGCTGAGCTGGAAAGTCTTTTAAATAATACAGTGAGGTGTCTCCTGTCTTGTCCATTTCAACTACTGAAGTGTCTAAGATTAGGCTTAGTAATGTTACTCTTTTTGAAAATGAGACATGAATCACTCTTTAAACAGGTGTCTTGAAGAGGCACAATCTATGCTTTTATTTCTTCTGTGCAGTAGTTCAGTATTCACTGTTAGTATGTTATGATGTTTTCATGAGAATTACATAATTCCAGTAGTTTGACTCCTTCAGTATAGAGAAAGAATAAACCCATATGGAGAAGACAATTGATAACCTTTCCAGTGTTTTAATGAAAAGCTTGTAGCAACATGGCTGTTTTCTGAAGCAGCCGTAATGAAGACAGTCAGCATCCTTTCTACTTTCTACATCTGTCTACTGTTTTTACAGAGTCCTTTCTTAGTACGTCAGGATGTTATACTCAGATGTGAAAATGAAATATGTCCATGAAATACTTTCTTTAACCTCTTTTGCTTTTTACTGACTAGGGGTTTGGAACTTATTCTTCACTTGCAATCATGTAACTTGTTTGAGTGACTATGCAGTTTGCAATTAATCCTGTACACAATTCCTGCTGAGGATGGTGCTGTATGAAAGATAAAAAAGATTTAACTTCTGTCTTTTGGATGTCTTTTCATAAATGTAGCTATTTCAGCCTGGTCTGGCTTTTGTTTATTACAGTGGAAGTTTTTGATTTTCTTTTTCTTGGCTGTTTTTTAACTGCTTCTGATTAATGTTTGAATCACAAAATGACTGAATGGTTGAGGTTGGCAGGGACCTCTGGATGTCATCTGGTCCAATCACCTTGTCAAGCAGGGCCACCAAGAGTCAGGTGTCCAGGATCATGTCCAGGTGACTTTTCAGTATCTCCAAGGATGGTGATTGCACAACCTGCCTGGGCAACCTGTGCCAGTGCTCAGTCACCCTCACAGGGAAAAAGCTTTTCCTGATATTCAGAAGGAACATTCAGTGTGTGCTCATTGCCTCTGCCCCCATCTCTGGGCACCACTGGAAACAGACTGGCTTCACCATCTCTGCACTCTCTCTGCATTTATTTTCCTGGGTGCTCCTTCTTGCCATTCTTGAAGATAGGAGTGACGTTGCTTTCCTCCAGTCTTTGGGTCATTCAAAGGTTTTAAGGGTGGCCTTGCAGTGACAACAGCCAGCACTCATGGGTGCATCCCATCAGGTCCCATGGACTTGGGTATGTCCAATTAGTTTAAGAATTCCCTGAGCTTGCCCTGTTTCAAGAAGGACATCTTCCTCAGACCAGTTCTCTCCTCTCCTCTCTGAGACCTGGGATCCCTGAAGACTGATCTTGCTCATAAGGACTGAGGCAAAGATGGCGTTCAGTACCTCAGCCTTTCCTGTGTCCTGTGTCACCAGGTCCCCTCCCTCATTCAGCAGTAGATCCTGGCCTTCCTTTTGTCTCCTGTCTG
>VWZT01010351.1:122551-147683 GCA_013397055.1 Pachycephala philippinensis | reverse complement strand
TAATATATATTATTTATTCTTTATCTAATATATAAACTAGCCTAATCACGTATTTAGAAAATATGCTATTAGGCTAACTAACTTCAGCATTACCCTTATTTGGGCTCTTCAAGCTGGCAGTACAGAATGCACAGATCTTCAAGTATTGTACCTATGTTTTCCGCTAATCAATATTGTCCAAAGATTGAAGCAATCTTGGGGAGCAGTGATGTGATGAGATCATCTCATACAGGCCATAGATGTTTGGTGTCCATGGAATCTCTCACAGGTGCACATTGCAGGCCCAGCTGAGGCTCTGCTAGATGTAGGATTACTGTGTTGTATTCCCTTCTTGCATTCCTTAGTTCCCTTTATACCTTAAGCTAAAGGCCTGTGGTGGATTGACCTTTTCTGGCTGTCAGATTCCAGTCCCTCCAAGGTCAACCCACTGCTCTTCCTTTAAGCACCCAAATCTGGGTCTTGAGAATAAAGAGATAGGGAGTGGTGATGGCCAAAACTGGGATGCAACATTTCCGGAGTGAAAGAACTGTGGGGATTCTTTTGTTGTGGTTGTTATGAGGTGAAAGGACAAGGAGTGGAGATCTACCTTGTATGTGGGTGTGTATAAAAATTTCCACTTTCTCAGTGTTTTAGTGTGGGAAATGTTGGGGGCTTTTTGGTAAATGGAAGTGAAGTTTGTGAAGACTGTGTGATGAATATGTATTTTGTTGACTGTTCTTAAGTGTTTCACAGAGGTGAGGGTGGAATGCTCTGGCAGATGTCCAGGTGTTGGCAGTGAGGGGCTCTAGTATCTCTGAGGAGAGGCCAGTCCTGCCCTATGCCAGACACAGTTCCAAACGCTCCACAGGATACAGCCTCCTTCAGCAAAGGATGGTAGTACCTCTGACAGAATGGGTTTTAAGAAGGTAAAATGCTGCCTGTCAGTGTGGTATAAGGCTAAAAAAGGGGAAGAAACAGTCCTGTGAATACCATGGTCCTTGATGAAGGAAGCAGAGGAGGTATTCTAGTCACTGGAGCAGGTGGGGAAGACCACAGTGGAACAAGTTTTTCCCTGAAATCTGTGGAGGACCTCATGCCAGAGCAGGTAGATATTTTCAGGGGGAACTGGAGCCCATGAGGGATCCACACTGGAGGAGTTCCTGGAGTGCTGTGGCTTGTGGAAGGGACCCCATGCTGGAGCAGGCAAAAAATGTGAGAAGGGGAGAATGACAGAGAGGAAACATTATGGACTGATCTTTATCCAACTCTGTTTTAATTGGCAACAGATTAATTTAATGTTCCTGAAGTCAGGTCTGTTTTTTTTCTGTGATGGAAATTGGTAAGTGATCTCCCTGTTTTTATCTTCATCCATAATATTTTACATTTCTCCCCCTGTTCTGTTGATAAGGAAAAATGAGAGATCAGCTGGGGGGAGGCCAAAGTCAACAATCGCAAGGCCTTAATTTCTTTAGTCAGATATTTGTTTCAGATGTCTGTAGTTTTTTTTAGGTTTTCCTAGCAGGACAGAAAGCACTGTGAAGTTTTAACTCTTGTGGTGTTCAAGTATCGAATGACTGCTATAGGCGTCCTTTTTTTGTGTAGATGAATTGGTTTTTGTGGCAATTTTGTCAGGTGTACAGTTGTATTCTAACATGGGTTTGGAATTAATTCAAGTTTAGTTATTAAACTCAAGTGTCAGGAATTGGCTTGTCTGATGTCAATTCATGTTCGTATCTTGTTTTCTTTCTTAAAAGCAAACCAGAGCATTACCAAAAAAGATTTCCTTGAATCTCATATTAATAGCTTGTCTTTGAAGCTATATGGTGTTCCCTAGGTTTCATAGGAACTTGTTACAGTAATTCTAGAGTTGCTTTATTTATCTGTATCATTTTATTTGCATTGACAAGTGAAATATGTCCTTCCTTGTACAATTAGTGTACTGGGCAACAGGAAACGTGCAAGAAGCTTTGTTATAGCAGTTGGCTACAGTTATCAACATCTTTTCTTGATAGCTTCTTTCAGTTCCTTTTTGTGAGTTTGACATTTGCCTCTATCTCTCTCATGCTGTCATTCCTTCTTGCTCAGTTTATTTTCTTCATTTCTTGCATTCCCCTGTTTAGTGTCCTGTGTTATTCTGTATAATCCTCTTCATCCCCTCCTGCCCAATGCCATTGTGAGCTGCCATAATTTTTGTGACTTAAGGCTCTTAATCCTACTGTTTATCTAATCAATGTCAGTTTCCTAAGAACAGAGCCTGCCAAATGCTCCTCTTCCTGCCAGCTGTATCTTGGGTATCCTAGTGTGATTTGAAACTTGCTCTCATTTGCCAGTTTTCTATTCATTTGGCTCCTCATCTCTCCCTCTGTAATGAACAAGCTGATCCATTTTAGGTGAAAAAAGCTTTGTTTTTTAATAGCATAACTGTTTCTGTGAATTCATGTTTTATATTCCTTTAATTTTTTTTTTTTAGATGCTGGATGTCTATGACATTCTTCCTTTTGATAATCCAGATGGTGGTGTTTGGAAACAAGGATTTGATATCACATACAATGAAAATGAATGGGACAGTGAACCACTTCAAGTTTTTGTTGTGCCTCACTCACATAATGATCCAGGTAATATTTTAACTGCATTGATTTGAGGATCTGGAGGCTTTTGGATTAGGAAATGCATTGCCATTTCTGATCAGATTTGGGTTTTTTTGAAGCATACCAGTTAATATGTTAGATTTAAGTCTAGCAAAGCAGTTAAAGAGATGTATAATTCAAATGCCATTGACTTTCAATGACAACTGTTATGATCCAAGTTGTACGTCTACTGAATTTATTAACTGGAGCAGAACTTCAGTGTTGAAATTGGAAAGTAACATGAATTTCTGGTAACCAATTCAGTTTATTCATTGATGCATTAAATACCATCAATTCTTATTTTGATTTTTTTGACTGTCATAGATATTTAACCCTTAGCCTGTGCTAAAGAGATGTGCTTTTACAAGATGTAACAATGGCAAATCTGAAGTTTTTGACACTTCCTTCACTGTTTTGTGCACCCCCAACCTGTAGCAGGATAATGAAAAGTCTAGATTTAAACAGAGATCTAGGTATGCCTCCATAACTTCATTTCCACCCAAGTGGGTACACCTAAGTGTAATAAACAAAATGGAGAAGCGTTCCTTTATTTGGAATGACTTTTTGGTAAAATTTGCCAAAAAGCAGTGAATTATACTGCTACATTGTAGTCCTGGTACATGTGCACTGACTGTGAGAGGCTGGTAGTGCTGGTTGTTGTCGTAGGAAACCACGATTCCAGGAATATTAAATTTTATTACTGTATATCTCTGTAAAATTTAATTTGTTGTTTGAAGTACTGTGGATCTGAGTGAAGGTATGGTCATTTGAACATAAATGGCTTTTACTTGCAAGTATCTAGCATTTTCAAAGAAAATGAATGCTGGAATGTGGAATTACTATATTGTCCATTTATGACAGCTAAATTAATGCAGTATGGATATGGTAAAAATATTCAGAGCAAATAATCACAGTATAAACTTATATCTGCCCATCTACAGAAGGCCTGCAAGAAAATCAAGCCCAGTCATTAATCTAGCACCACTGTGTTCACCACTAAACCATGTCCCTAAGCCCCATATCTACCTGCTTTTATGAACACTTGCACTTCTCTGGGCAGGCCGTTCCAATGTTCAAACACCCTTTCATGGAAGACGTTTTTCCTAGTATCCCATCTAAACCTGCCCTGGAACAACGTGAGGCAGTTTCCTCTTGTACTGAAACTTGTTTCATGGGAGAAGACCCCAATCTCCACCTGGCTACAACCTCCTCTCAGGTAGTTGTAGTGATAAGGTCCCCCCAAGTCTCTTTTTCTCCAGGCTAAAGGCACTCAGATTCCTCATCAGACTTGTGCTTCTGACCCTTCCCCAGCTCTGTTCCCTTCTCTGGACACACTCCAGCTCCTCAATGTCCTTCCTGAATTGAAGGGTCCAGAACTGGACACAGCACTTGAGCTGCGGCCCCACCAGTGCCCAGCACAGGGGGACGGTCACTGCCCTGCTCCTGCTGCCCCACTGTTGCTGACACAGGGCAGGATGCCCTTGGCCTTCCTGGCCACCTGGGCACAGCTGGCTCATGTTCAGCTGCTGTGGACCAGCACCCCCAGGTTTCCACTGGGCATCTCTCCAGCCACTCTGTCCCCAGCCTGTATCACTGCAGGGGTTGTTGTGACCCAAGGGCAGGACCCGACATTTCAGCTTGTTGAACCTCATACAATAGGCCTTGGTCCATATCCAAAGGGAAAAAAATGCAACCAAAACCACCAACCCTCCCAACACCTCCAAAGAAGTTTGTGAGTAATTAAATTACTAAACCTCCAAGACAGGTAAAGTGTAAGTACTGCTCCATAACCAGATGTAGGTTCACCAGTATCTTTTTCTGTTTAATTTCCCATGTTATCAATCATGGAATTTCCTTTACTTTTTCAGTCTGAGTTTCCTCTTTACCTAGGAAGTATGTTAGCCATGTGTTTATTTTTTAATTTTACATATGAGTGATGCCTCTTGGTATACCTGAGAGCTCCACTTAATCTGATTTAATATGATTCTGTTTTGCCCTTTCAAGCAGAGTTCTGGCCCTCTTCCAAACGTAGGGATGTAGGCCATACTGAGCATAGATTCAGAGATGGATTTTTACAAGCATTTATTACATTTGTCTTGGAGGGAGTAATGAATTAAATCTACAGTAAGGTACTTGTTCAAGGGTACCATCCCTTGAATGACAGGGTTTGAAAAAGTCTGTGAAGTTATGAGAGCTGTCTCGTATCATTCTGTTGCAGCATTTTTCCTGAATATGTTGTTCACAAGGGCTTGTCTCAAATATTGATGCTTATGTCATTTACCTTTGAGAGCTGACTTTCTTGCTGGTGTCTGGTTTTTGTTCCTAAGTCTTCATTCTTAGTAAGTTCTCCATGCCTTTACAATAAAATCGTATCTCTTTCACCAGCAGCAACTAAAATGAGGAAATCTATGTTTCCTCTTGCACACAAGCAAAATATCTCTCAGCTTGTTCAAGCTTCAAGTTGATATTCAGTAGACTTAAACTGAGATGGAACCCTGGTAAAAGTAAGCCATTCCTTCACCAAAGGTGATTGTGTGAGACTGGTTATTGTTTGCTTTTGCAAAGAGTGTTACAAAAATCTCGTGACTTGGTACTGCTTTTTAAGGACATTGCTGTGGAATTTTCTGCAGTATGAAATTGCATATTAAGAAGCACTTGAAAGAAGGAAAATATATCAGTAACATCTGAAATCTCTTGTATAACTGGTGCTTACATTGTTCCTTTCCCACGGAGGACTAAAAAGCATTGTGAAAAGGAAATGCCTTCTGGGAAAAAAGCTTAAATCATCATGAATGTGCAGTGTAACAGTGTGTGTGAAAGATATTTACCAAGAAATGTGATCAGTAAAGGTATAACTGTATTAGCTGCAGAAGCTTTAAATTCTCATTAGGTTTTATGTTTTCTCATCTGAGACTACTTTCTCTTTAACTTTTCATATAACCAGTTATGCTAGTGAGAGTATGTACTTCAAAGGCAAAGAAACGGCCTTTAAACAGCCTTGTCTAGGGGTTGGCATCTCTGCCCATGGTGTGGGGCTAGGAACTGGATGGTCCTTTCCAATCCAAGCCACTCTGTGAATCTATGAAACACAGTCCATAGGGAAGGTGGTGGGTTTAGGTTCCACCTTCTTTTTCTGAAGGGATGACTGAATATGCTGGTGCTCTGAAACACTTTGTGATGCTACATCTGGGTTAACTGCATCCGTGTGAACTTAAGCATGACCTGCAAACTCGGGGGCTTTGTGCTTCTCCTTGCAGTAGCTAATGTGTTTACCCATTTTGGGAAATAAGGGTTGAGAGTGGGTCCTCTTCAGACTTTGGATCAGTGGTGGCACAATTGTCTTTAGTTGCTGGCAGTTGATAAAGATTTGAGCAACTCAGTAGCATGTCTGATTTTGAATGGACTCACCCAGTACAGATTATTCTTAAGCCATGGAGAGAAGTTCAGTTTTCGTGTGAGATTGTAGCCGTCACAGATAGGTGGCAGTTCTGTCAGGAGCAGATTAAGGAGTGAGCACATAACGTGCTGTGCTGGTAGAGCCCTTATGTGGTCTCTCACCTGCTTCAGCTGCAGTTTCTTGTGGCTGCGTGAAAGTGAAGGATGCAGCTGAAATGCAGAGGGGAGAACTCTGCTCAGGGATGGTAAGATTGTCAACTGGCACAGCTGGACTTGAAAGACGAGGTTCAGATATGACCCGAGGGGTGGAAAGACACCTCTAGCATCTATTGCTCTGTGATGATTTTGGTTATGACTTCCCATTAAATTATTTAAGAATTGAGACTTGTGAGCTTTCTAAATATATGTGTGTACCAGATGAGAGTGTTTCATTGCTAGATGTGGTGGATACAGACCTAGTATAAGCAGCACTTAAGTGGAATTGAAAGTGACTAAAGTGGATTTTTCTCTTGCTTCTCCACCCGTGTGAAAGTGTATGGGCACATAGGTCAGGACTAAACCCTACTTTTTAATGCTTCATTAATTTTCTATAACACTGCTAACTTTGCCTTACTGCCACTCACATTAACCACCTTTTATTATTTAAGATGGTCTCCATTTCTCAGGAAGAAACCTATGTAGACATATGAAGGTAACTCAGTGTTAAGATATAAGAAAACTTAAACATAAAACTTTGATGCTGTTAATCCACCATGGAGTTTCATGTATGTTTTCTGTTGACAGGGTCTGGGTATGTTTTTCAGGTGACTTCGTAGTTTTCCTGACACATTTGGAACACAGATTGCTTAGACTGTTGTCTGACCCACCAAAATACTAGAAATGGGCAGTTCACAAGTTTTTCTTGAATGAGGGGAATTAGAGTTTCTAATTCCCCTCATGCCTGAATGAGGGGAATTAGAGTTTTATTCCTGGTTTGTTTCTCAATATTTCTGTGTTGGCAGAAGAGGTGCAGGTCCTTTGAAAATTGACAGGCCTGTTACAGAAAGGACGCTTTTGACTCCTCATCAGTAGAAATTTCCTTTCCATTTTAGCTATGATGGCAGCAGATTTGATATGTACAAAAGCAAAAGTAGCTCTTGCATAGGACTTAAAATGTAAGCTAAAATGGAAAGGAAATTAAAACTAAAAGCTGTCTAAGATTGTTTTTCATTTTTGTTTTGCATAGTCAAATCAGAAAAAGACAGAAAGTCCCCTGAAACATCCCTTAAAAGTCTAATTATAATTTTGTTAATACCTCACAGACCATGGCAGATTTTACTTTTTGTGAAATGTGCAATCATTCGAGTTTTTAGTTATGCTTATGAAATTAAGCCTGATAAATAAAATTATTCTTGTGTTACCTTGAGCAGAGATCTTTCATAAGTTAAGGTATGCTGTTGGAAAAGTAAATAGATTGTCATACTTTTTTAATTTCAGTGTATCTGCTTCTACCTAAATTATTATATTTTGGTACGTATTTTGAAGGAGCAAGAAGCTCATCTATTTAATTTCCTCTGAATCAGAAGGAATACTTTAACACAGGGATGTTTCAGGGGACTTTCTGTCTTTTTCTGATTTGACTATGCAAAACAAAACTGAAAAACAATCTTAGGCAGCTTTTAGTTTTAACTTGAGATAGCCTTGCCATCAAGTTTTTCAAGTTTTATTTCACAGTCTTGGCTGTGAGCCATTCATCTTTGTTGAAAAGATACTTTTTGGTGAAATTAGCATGGAAGCATTATGTCAGAAACATCCATAAAATATTAACTTGTATGTGTGTTCTGTGTTTTACATCATCAGAATGATGACGCAGTGCTTCTAAATTTTAAATAATTGATGTGTGTATTCTCTACTTAAAATGAGGGTTTTTTTTAAATTGCTGAATCTACAAAGGAGCTAATGCCAAATTATTTTCATGTGTAATCATACTTACTAAAATGTAAGTTAAAACTTAGCTTTTGGATTTATTCCTAGTATTTGCATTATTGTCATTGTTGTGTGCCTGTGTATGATCAATTAAACACACACACAGTGCTTAGATTCTATAAAGCTCTTCTTTTAGGGGTAAAAAGTCATGGCTACATGTCCTTTTTCTTTTTTTGGTTTTATGAAAACCTTTTACTGTTGCATTACGTGGAGCCTGGATGTAATTAAGAACAAGGACATCCTCTCAGTTTATGATACTTTTTTTACTTCCTTAACTAGCAAAACAATCACTTAACTGTGTCTTCTTACAGGAACTAGTTAGTTGAGAATCAAGCATAAATGTGAGAAAAAAAAGAAATTTAAAAATTACTGATAATTTTTACTAACGTAGGTGTACATTTCTAAGATCCAAGAACTGAAGTTCCACTTATATATTTGTGAAGAGAATGCTGTTATTTTCTGGAAAGCTGTATAGTGCTAGCTGAAATTTAATGGTTTTATTTAATACTGCCATAAAATTAATAAATTACTCAAGTTTCTTGTGTTGCAAGAAGCATCACTGATGTGTGAATTTTCGACTCACTGAAATTAATTATGATCTTGTGAAAAGTAAATCAGAGATGCATACTTCTATCAAAAATGCATTAATCTATTGTATACTGGAATAGTATTTCAGACATTCATGAGATCTGCCTCTTCATTAAAACTGACTTCATCAGAAATAAGACTTTTTTTTTTAAGGGTGCATTTCCACTTAAACATTGCAGGGTGACTTGTGGAAGTAAGCAATTTAAAAGCCTATTCTGTTTCATTTCAACAGTTAATTATCAACCAAAAGACAAAAAAAAAATACAAAAGTAAAAAACCACCCCAGCAGTCTTGCAGGTATATGTAAGCAGTACCTAAACACTTTTACTAGGAATGGATTTGTGATTCTTGTCATGATCAGATTAAGTGCTTTTGCTTAATAAAGTTACTTTTTGAATAATGCTAATTTGACAACTTCTGATTTTGTCCTGAAACTTTCTTTTTGTATCTACATCTGTGTCAACCATGCTAAGACACAAGACACAAGCTCTGTCAGCTCCTTTCTCTAGTGCAAGGAGCTGACAGAGCTTCAAGAAAGAATTTGAACTTGAAAGTGTAGACAGGAAGGGTGGCAAATCAGTTAATTAAATGTTTCATGATTTTTGCAGAGCAATGAGTTGCATTGATATTCAGACACGATTCTTGGAGTCTGCTGTCAAGCTAAGTAAATTTACATTACAGTGGGGAAAAAAAAATCGATAAAACAAACAGCTGCATAACAATGATAAATCTCGTGGAGGTGGGGGGAGATTGCAAGTTTCCACACTTTCGAGGACAAGCATGAGAGAGGGAATCAAAAGGCAAGCAGCTCAGCAGTGTGTACCCTCTGTTATCACACAGGCTGGCAGAAAATGAAAGTATCTGGCAAAGTCCACAATATATATTAAGTCAACCCTAGCATAATGACATGAAAGACAGTACTATTTTTTCTCTTGTTTACAGGGTTGTTAAACATTGGAATGGTGGAGTCACCATCCCTGGAGGTGTTAAAGGAAAAACTGTACATGGCACTCAATGTCATGGTCTGATTTATAAGGTGGTGGTTAGTCAGAGGTTGGACTTGATAATCTCAGAGGTCTTTTACAACCTCAGTCATTCTGTGGTCCTGTGATTTTTATGTTGACAAAGGGCTTTATGTACATTTAAACCAACAAGTGTTATTTTGCTATTAATATCATATTTAGTCTTGGTAATTGCAGATTTAAACTATTGCAATTTTTGTGTAAAGTGTCTTTGTATTGAAAGTTTTGTGGTGGAAATGCACTGGTAAACCTTTTCTTTCAGCCTGGGAACAAATTCTTAGTTTGTGGATAAACACAAGTTGTGGATTCTTATGTTGTATTAGGGACTGAGGTGTGAAATAATACTCTAGGTAGCAATTTAAATTGATTTACCCACTATTATTTTAGCTTTTGATTTTTTATTTTTTTTTAAATTTATTTTTGCTGTATGACTCCATTGAGTCATACAATAAAAGGAAGGGCTGCCCCGTGAGGAGCAGCTGAGGAGCCTGGGTTTGTCCGGTTTGGAGAAAAGGAAGCTGAGGAGTGACCTCCCTGCTCTCTGCAGCTTCCTGGGGAGGGTGTTTCAGAGGCAGATGTATAATGCTCTTAACATTTTTTTTGGTCAGCCCANTTTTTTTTTAAATTTATTTTTGCTGTATGACTCCATTGAGTCATACAATAAAAGGAAGGGCTGCCCCGTGAGGAGCAGCTGAGGAGCCTGGGTTTGTCCGGTTTGGAGAAAAGGAAGCTGAGGAGTGACCTCCCTGCTCTCTGCAGCTTCCTGGGGAGGGTGTTTCAGAGGCAGATGTATAATGCTCTTAACATTTTTTTTGGTCAGCCCAGAAGTGGTCAGGCAGTTGGACTAGATGATCATTATAGGCCCTTTCCAATGCAGAATGTTCTCTTCTGTTCATAAGTAAATAGATGTATGGTAATTACATTTCAGAGGGCTTTCTGTTGGCTTGCAGCTAAATCTGTGAATATCTGTAAAAATTTCCTAGCACTCTCTGAAGTTTGTTCAGTTCATGTGTTAACCATGTTACACTCTTCCTCAGCTTAAAAAACAGAATATGTTAAAACAAAACAGTCTTTCATTATCACACTCTTCTTCCTACATCATACTGTATTCTTTTGTCAGCTGCTTTGACATTTAGCTTGGTGTTTTAGTTAGGTTGGCTTATTAACGTTTTTAAGAATGTTTCAGAAGACTAATTTAGTGTTAATTTTCCTTTATTGCTGCAATATAAAAATATTTAAAAATTGTTTATTATGATGATATATTTCTGTACAGGAAAATCATAGGACGATTTTAATTTATCCTCCTTTAGTTGTGTGCTAGGATGATACTGTCTCTTGAAGAAGAAACTTCTGATATAAAGCTATAAACTGGTAGTCTAATACATGTGGATATTTTTAATGTAATTATCAGTAAAATATTCCTTTGATTTGTTGAAAAGTAAATGAGAATTGAGAAAGAATAATTGGCTATGTGATCTCAGTTCTGTGAATGGAAGCTTCTATTAAAAAAAACCAACCCAGACTGAAATGGGAAGAGGTCAGAAAAAATTTGATTATAAATTCAGATTATTCATCACATTTTTTTTCAGTCTTCATGAAACTATTGCATAATAGCAATTTACTGTCAACTTTTTTTTTGTATTACGCTATTTCCATTCCTCTAAAGAAAGTATGTTTTAATTTTACGCTTTAAGCCTTTATATTAACTGCCTTGACAAAATGCATTTTCCCCCTTTAAGGTAGATTAGACCCCACTTGTCTATCTGTACAGAAACTTGTATCAAAGGTGGTGAGTCTTCTAGGTGCTACACATTTGTAAAAGAAAAAAAAGAACGAGGTAGAACTTTTCCTCTGAAGTGTTACAGTTTCATTTCTTCTTTTGCAAATTAAAAACAGCAGCTCTGCATCTACCTAAGATGAATGTTTGGGTTTCTTTATCCCTAAAATAAAGCATAATACATGCTTTCTGAGTCAATAGTCAGAATTTATTTAATTATAAAGGTATTTTTTAAATTAAACTTGAAAATGATTTTTTAGTAGTAAAAGTTTCTGCAGTTAAATAACTTTCTTGGAACAATGTAATTTAATCCCATGACAGCCTAATCCTGTATCCTATAAGCACACTGGCACTATTAGAATGGCAGCGGGTCTACAGAACTTAACTGGTAATCAGGGTGCAATTACTAGTATAATATTTGTCTGGAGTGCAGTCTTCACATAGTGTGGAAGCTTTCACAAAATCTTTAAAAGTCCATGCATACATGACAAAAGCTGGTAGCAGTAGGAATATAACACTTTATAGTAAGTAGTTAGTAGATTGACTTAATTTTTTCAGTTATAATTACAGGTTCTGGTAAGAAAGATGCATGTACTCTTTCATGCAAGGTATTCTGAAGAGGTTAAAGAATTTTATATAAGACTGTAAAGTCTGAAAATGTGGTTAAAATTTCTTTTTCCTTTGCATCTCACATGATGCACAATTTTTGCCTGCATGTATTCTGTTGATCAAACTTTCTACTATGCAAAGCATGGAAAAACTAGAAAGTGAAAAGCCTAATAATTTCTGTATATTTATACATTTATGAAATAAAACATGTGAATTTTGTAAAAAGAAACTCCTTGGAAGTTTAGCACTTCAAGCTGTCCACGGCACATAAAGTTCAGCTTTTTAAGAACAGTCTTTACTTAGCTTTTTCTGGAGAGTGAGAAGGAGCCAGTTCTCTCAGAGACTGTTCTCTGAAGAGACTAAGAAGACAGTTCTCTAAAGAGGCTTCATTTCATATTTTCTTTTTCCTAGGTTGGCTGAAGACTTTTGATGATTACTTCAGAGATCAGACACAGCATATTTTAAATAACATGGTTATAAAGCTGCAAGAAGACAACCGAAGGAAATTTATATGGTCTGAGATTTCTTACTTTTCAAAATGGTGGGATGGAATAGACAGCCAAAAAAAAGATGCCGTTAAAAGGTTTGAATACTGAACTTTTCTTCCATGTGTCTTGTTTTGAGACTTTGTGTATTTGACTGCACTGTAAACTTGAGATTTCACTTGTGATGCGGGATTGCTAGAATAATCGACTGCTTGAGTTCTGACCTTTTGGGCTTGGCTTGGTTTTCTCCCGGCTGCAAAATAGAGATCTGCTCAGAGAAGTGGAGAAAAATTACTGAGTTGCCTAAAAATTTGACTAAAAGTTACCATGTACAACCATGAGCAGGTCATTCAAAGTGTAATGGAGTAGTGATTATAATCTTTATTTGAAGTTGAACTAAGGTATTTGCAACAGAATAAATATAATCTTTCCTACTAGTTATATATGATATTTTTTCCCTTGTTATAACACATATGAAGATTTTGTGAGATTTTTCTTTGAAAAAAATTTGTAAGGATTTTTTGTGTTGAAATACAAAGGGTTTTTATAAACATGCAGCTGCTTTAATGGTAGAGTAGTATATACTCTGCATCCTTGCTCTTCTTAGTAATTTTTAAAATCACAAGTCAAAATGAAATACAGAAGTAAAAGGTTTGCCTAGACATTGAGACAAGGAAGCAGGCTGCTTGGATAAATTTGAAGTAAAGATCTTGTTTGCAGTTTTCAAAAAGGGGGGATATTTTTTCTTATTTTTACTTGGCTTTTAGACAAAATCCAACAGTTCTTAGGTCATCCTTATGACGGCCTCCTTCTCATGCCCCTCTTCAAGATGCAATTGTTGCAGTGTGTATTAAGTCTGTGAGATCTTCACAGCTGCAAAGGTTAGGTAAAGGTGGAAATCTTGGGATCTAGGTAAAAAATGACTTATTTAAAATTTTATGTGCAGTGGGTGATTATTATAGCATAGCTGTGCATTTTTTTGACGTTAAAAATATCCCTTGGAACACAATAAACTGTAAATGATAGTCACTAGGGAACTGTGTCCACTCTTCAGAGGAGTCAGGTATTGGTTAAACTGCTGTGAGACTTGGAGAAGCTGCACTTGAGATTATTTTTGTTGCATGCTTTTCATTACTCTTATGGGTATCATCTGTGATGGGACTAAGTTTTGATGAGTTCACTGTGGTTGTTTCTTGAATTCATTAAACACTTCTGTGCTGGTGTACAACATAAGGGCTGAAACTGTAGGGACAACCTGATGCTGGGATTGTGATCTTTATGTTCGTTAACAATAGAGAGACCGGGTCATCCTGTGACCTGCTTGAAGAATGCATTTTAATGAGTGAGGTGTTCTGAAGCCTTTATAGATACAATAAACTTCGAAGAGCTATCAGCTCTCTAAAAAGAATATTAGATCAAAGATGGGGAGATATTAGTAGTGCTTGAAATGTGCCGTGTCTAGGCATCTTGCTCAGTTGGCCTTCAGCGCTGTAGCACATACATTTTTATTTTTTTAATCTATGCAGGAAAAAGCCTTCTTCCTGATTTAAAAAAAAAAAAAAAATCTAATATGGCACATGCAGTAGAGCTAGTTTTCATTGCACAAGGGCATTAAAAACTTCACTGTTCAACACTTAATTTTTTCCCTGTTTGATTACAGAAATACAGTCCATCGATGGAAGTAGCACAAACAATTTAGATTTTGGCATCAAATTGCTGGAAAATGCCTGTTGAGTGAAATCAAGAGAAATTAAGAGTGTGTTTCATGTGGAAAATTCTGAATATGATTTATGTATTTTCAGGTTAATAAAAGATGGACAATTTGAAATAGTAACAGGAGGATGGGTCATGCCTGATGAAGCTTCTGCTCATTATTTTGCTGTAATTGACCAATTGATAGAAGGACACCAGTGGCTAGAAAAGAACCTTGGTATGTACGTTTATCTAAGATTTAACTATGTTAATACAAGATGTCAATAGGAAAATACTTTTTTTTAAAAATTTCTGACATGCTTAGAAGGCTCCCTTTACTCTGCTTTCCTGAAATGTTAAATCAGACCACTTAAAGGAAGCTATAGGATCAAGTCTAGTATTTGCCATTCCTCTTTGCAGACACACGTTCCTGGACAGTGTGTTTGAGCTATTTTATGTCATAGCATTTTGTCTTGATCAATGTAAGACATGCATATTATATTGGCATAACCAAATATTAACACTAGATCAAGCTGAATTTTAGATCCCATGTCTGGTATCACAAATAGTCTTCAATTGCCTTTTCTGTCTTTTGAAAATCATGACAAAATTCTTAAAATTATTAAAGAGTTGATACTTCAGTCATATGTTTGGATCTGTACTGTGGGCTCTGAATTCATTAGCTTCTCTTTTGTAAGGTTTAAAAAAAAAGAAATTTAGAGGTAGCAGCAGCAGTAGTAGTAGTAGTTATAAAGCCTAAACCCGATGTAACGTTAGAATTGGGAATTACTGACTGCAGTTACATTGGCTGAACTGTTTTGCTGGCTTTGGGATGTTCTTTTCTTTAGTTCCATGAGAAGAGAGAAATTTTTTAATATAGAAAATATTTGTACAGTGATTTTAATAATAAATTGAGATTATTTCATCCAATTAACTGAAATTATTTTGGAAAGCTGTTTCACTGTTTTTCTTAGATTGCAATTTCCATAAACACAGCTTGACATGATTGGAGGGGGAAGGGAAGACCTAATAAAAGGGTAATGCATTCCTTACTGTGGTTTTTTTTTTGAAGGCAGTAAAAAGTGCCAAAGGAACCATGTTGATGAATTAAACAGGAGTTAGATGTAGCTTCTTTATTTACTAGCATGAAGTTCAGTGAAAAGAGAGTATTAATCAACATGATTCTATTGATCAACAAACTAATAAATCAAAAGAAAATTTAGTTCTGAAGCCAAAAAAGTTTAACATTATTTAAATAACAGTGAAATATCAACAAGCTACTGCATTAATCTGTCCACATCCATTCATTTTCTTTCAACTTTCTTTTCCAATTGTAACATCTGTAAATTACTTTAAGTGAAGAAGATGTGTATTTAATTAATGATTCTAAATAAAAATGTTTGATGCAAAACTGAAACAGTGTAGCACCAAGGAGTACTATTTTAAAGTTTTTTATTTTTTTAGGATGCCTTACTTATAAGATATTTGGGTTTTTTATTTGTTTGTTTAACGGTTTAATTCTAGTTTGTTCATTTCAGGGTTCTGCAGGAGGTTTAATACTTAATTGGGTATATAATCTTGGAAATGTTATCTTTAGTGCTCTGGTTTGAATTATTGGAATAACTTTCTTTGAGTGAAAAGTAAAACTTTCTTCCCTTTTTACTTTTTCTTTTGTCAACAGGAGTAAAACCAAAGTCTGGATGGGCAGTTGATCCATTTGGGCATTCACCAACAATGGCCTACCTTCTGAAGCGCACAGGATTTTCCAATATGCTTATACAGAGAGTTCATTATTCAGTTAAAAAACATTTCTCAGCACAAAAGACACTAGAATTTTTTTGGAGACAGAACTGGGGTATGTGTTCTTCCTTTATGTCAATTTATTTTGTTAATTTACACAGGTAAAATATGAACAGAACTCAAACAAGTACTATGGAAATATTTACAGAGGAGATTTAACAGAGTTAGTCTGCACATGAAAACTTGAAATTGCAATTCTGTTAAAAAAAAAGTCTTTCATCTAGCTTAAATTTAGGAGATTGTTTTTCTTTTTTTTTTTCCTCTTTGAATAACAGAAAGGGAAATGAGAATATCTGTGCACTAGGAAAGACACTAAATGTAAAAACAATGTTATTGTCATTGTTCCTCTGGTCTTCCTTTCTTTTCACTTTCATTTTTGCTTTTACCTTCTCCTGTTTTTTCCATTCTCTCATATTCCTTGCAAGTATATGTAAGAAAAGTAAAAGGGGTGAAAAATTCTTTTATTTTTTACTTTTTTTCTTCCTCCTACTCCTTTATTTCCTACTATGTGGAAATAAAGTGTAGGAGGAGGAACGTGTCAACTAATTCAAATATTGTGCTAATGAGGTAGTGACAGCAGGGTGATTGGCTTTTGGTTTGGTTTTTTCTTTGTTTTGTTTTGATTTTTCTTTTTTCATTGTTGTTTTTATCCACTCAAAGTATAAAAGTTGTGTTTTATTACCTCAAAAATTCTGCAAATCATGAGTTTTATCTGGGTGAAACACACCTAACATTTGTGCCTGTCTTTCCCAGTTAGCTGCTGCTGGACTAGAACATTCCAATCTTGATTATATCGCTTTTTTTACCTTCTTTATACATATAAGGTACACACAAAGGTAGATTCAAGCTATGGATATTCAAAATAAGAAATTGTCTTGATGTGGTATTTTTCCAGTGCAATTCTTGGACTGAGAACATGGAAGTGATTTACTTTTGGCAAATCTGAGAGGACTTATTTTAAAGTTTTACTCTATTTAATTCCAGATTTGGGATCCAGTACAGATATTCTTTGCCATATGATGCCTTTCTATAGCTATGATATTCCTCATACTTGTGGCCCAGATCCAAAAATTTGCTGCCAGTTTGATTTCAAACGGCTTCCTGGAGGAAGAGTAAGTTGTCCTTGGAGAGTTCCACCAGAAGCCATTCATGCTGGAAATGTTCAACACAGGTACAGGTTTTACCTATTTCTCAAGGGAATAACTTTAGAAAAATGTAATTATGCTGGTCAAAGATGACATCTGGCATAGCCTGGTGAATTTAGTTCTGTTGTGGTTCAACCCCAGTGAGCAGCTCAGCTCCACTCGGCTCACTGTCCCCATGGTGGGGTGGGGAAGAGAATCAGAAGAGTACAATGAGAAAACTCATGGGTTGAGATGCAGGAGAGGCTTTGGCTCTGTGCAAGCCCTGCTCAGAAATTACAAAATCATCTGTCTGTTGTCAACCCTGTTATCACAGCAAATCTAGATCACAGCCCCATACTGGCCACTGCGACTCTACCCCAGCCAAAACCAGTACAAGACTTTAAAATAAGTTTGTCATGGCTAAACATAACCTGGTGTTTGCTCCTTAGCTGGGAACATAACTGTCAGTGAAATAAGAGGAAAAGTTATAGTTAAGGAAGGAGCATTTTTAAAAATTTTCTATTCGTGATACATAAGTCAATCTCTGAATGACAGTCAGAACACAGTCATCTGGTTGTTGTCATGTTACTGGTTTACTGTGGTTTTTGTGAATTTTATGAACAGTGATCTGTCCCCTGCAAGAGGAACACTTCAGGGGCAGCATGATGTAGTGTGCTGTAACTAGAAACAGTGGGATATTTCCCGTGGTATATCCTTGAAAAACTTGGCAATCTGTGGTGTAAGTTTCCTGAAATGCAAACCTTAAGTTAATCTGATTCCTATTTCTTTGTCCTTAGGGTGGAAATTCCTGTTCCTTTGTGCCCAGGGTGGAAATTCCTATTAACCTCAGTTTTAGTTTTCAAATAGAAACACTGAGTTGTTTTGCCGCAGTTAAGAATCAAATTTACACTTCCACAAAACTGCTTCTCAATTTTGGGTAACAGGGGTGGAGGGTGGATGTGGGGAGTTGGGGAGGGAGACTAAAGGAAGAAAAAAAGGGAAAAAAAGAAAAGAAAGGGAAATAAGTTAAATTGCCAAAGGTTTTTCCAGAAAATGGTTGTGTTCTATGGTCCTGTTGCTATCTTCAGGCTTCAAACTATACTAGGTTTCCAGAGTTAAAAAATTGAGGTAGTTGTTTACAATTTGTGCAAATTGCTGAGCATAACAAGTGTGTTAGGGAGAGCAGGGTGACCTTTTGGTCCTTGATGCTGAAGTCTTAAGGCGATGATGTGATGATGATGCACCGCTTGTCTGCATGTCAAGTATGCATTGCTTTTTTCTGAATATAAATTTTGACAAGCATCATGAAAACTCCACTTAAACAAAATTTAATTGCAAAATGTTACTGAAGATAAAACCAAAATTAAACAGAACGTGTTACAATTGCTGTATTTAAAGGTAGGAATTAGAATGATGATAGGAAAAAATGGTTTTTTTGAAGTAGAGATATTAAAAATGATGGTGACAGGAGAAAAGCAGAAAAATTGTGACACGCCCAGTGCCTANAAAACAAAGTTGTAAAAAAGAAAAAATCTTGACAGTACATCTCAATTAGCTGAGACAAATATTTGCAGAAGAGCAACAGCTTGTTTAACAAATACCTAAAACATAGAGGCTATAAATAAAATGTAGAGTGTCTGCTTGGAATAGTCTTTTTAAGGGTCTTGGTTTTTATTTATCCTTAATCCTTGTACTTCCTAGATGCAACCTTTGCATAACAATCTAAATTAGATCTTGTAAAAGAAATGGGTTTAAGTATGTCAAAACATATTAAAGAATAAGATAAATGGGGCAGGTATGTAGTGAACACATGATCAAGTTGAAGTGATTATCATCTCAATATGGTCTCTGGAACTTAATATTTTGCATCATCTTTTTTAGATACAAGCTAACCCTAACAGTAACGGTTTTAGCAGGGTGTCTAGTCTAACAGGGAGTTGAAACAGCAATATGCTGTATGATACCCATGGGAAAAGTAAAACTAATACATGGCCTTTGAGTTGGAAGCCTGGATTATTTACATTTCGAACACTGGAACCACACTTTTAGTGACTAGTTTCAAATAAATCCACTAAAACACAGGAAGTAATGTTTTGATGGAGAATGCTAAAAACACTATGTGTATTTTATGAAAAAGTTGGAATATTGTAGACAACCAAAAGCTTTATTGATCTGACCTCTGTAATAATATGTTTTGCAGTTGTTATGATGAGATGTATGAGTTCCAGAATTGAAAAATCTATCTTTACATTATAAGTTTTCCAAGGTTATAGGTTTGCAGCACACTAATTAATCTGCCTCTTATTTCTGATTGCTTTAAGACTGGAAAAATACAGGAGATTCCTGGATTTGAAAAAAGTTGATTAATTTAGAGACCACATTCAGATCACCGACCTTTCTTCAATGCCAAAGCTATGACAAAATTAATAAAACCCAGATCTTGAATACTCAGCTGGGACTGTTGCTTTTGATTTCAGTACTATTATGGCCTTACATATGCATTAAAGAGATGCTGAGTTGAAAACTTCAGGCTAGTAGTTGTTGGATTTTTCATTGCCTTGCCACTTAAGTTGTGACTTGGTAAGAAGGAATGAAGCAGCAACCTAATGGAAAACCTGTACTTGTTTAACTACACTTCATAAGAGCTCAGGTTATAAAGACTACTATTGCACTTGCCCTGATTTGCAGCTGTGTCCTTATCCATATGTTTGAATGCTGAAGCTTTTCACACTAGGAAGAAAAAACAGCTGTTGTTCTTTTTTTTGGTTTTTTTCTGGGTTGTTTGGGGATTTTTTTGCCTTGAATAGAAATGAGTTGTTAGCAGAAGCACAGTTTGTTTCAGTGTGTCTCTCTCTACCAGGCATGGAAATAGGAGGGAATCTGTACTGCAAGCTGTGTGCTTCAGAGAAGCAGTAGAGAATGGACTTTTCTCTTCACCCGCTACTGTTCAAGAGCCCAGTTTTGCCCTTCAGCTTTTTTTTTCTTTATTGTCACATTGTACAACATGCAATTTGTGTTCAGAATTACACTGCCAGGTGGCATTGGTGGTTAATGTTTGTGATTGCCTACTTCAGGTGGTTATTGCTCCTCTTCCTTTAACACATGAATGGGCAAAATCAGCCATATTTATTGTTTTGATACGTATTTACTCAAATACTTGGTTTTTTGCATTAAAAGAAGACAGTTGTGGTACAAAAAGGTTTTCTTTATTTGTGAAAGGTCTCAAGCATCCAGTGATAATCTGAAAACTTGAAAACAAAAGGTTTGTCATGGCTGATCTCCTGCTTGGTTTTCAGATTTTCATTCAGATAGGCAGGATAAACATATCAAAATGTATCTAATTCTGTTTCACTGGTGAACAGTAAAGGGGAAAAATTGATGAGACTTGGTGGAATCTTTTTTTTTTCTCCAGAGGTATTTTTTTGTCTTCACCATGCTCTGTCTGGGTCTTTCTGCTGGATCTTTCACGCATCAATCCTGTATGAATTAATGATTGAGGATGTTATTTAAGAGAAACTTAGAAGAATATACCTGAATTGATGTTCTTCGGTGTTTTTGCAATGGGAGGAAGATCTTGCCATCCCCTTAAAAACTTAGAATAAACCCACAGTTATCAGTACTTTAAGAAAAAGAGAGCAGCAATACTGATGCATTTTGCAGGATATTTGGAAAGAAACCAGAGGAGGACTTTGAAGAGAGATGTCAAAGCCAAATATCCTGTTAACTGTAACCTGTATTTTTTTGAGAAACTCAACACTAAAGTATGTTTTCAAGCACAGCCTATATGTAGAAAATTTGAGTTAGACTGGCTCCTTAGAAGGAAGCATTTCCAACTCTTGTATTGTGCCAGTTGTTCTGGCAGCTGTGTGGTGAGAAAGCTTTTGTATTTAAATCTTACAACCTGTTGAAAGTAATGGAAAGTATTGATTGGTAATCTGAACTAAAGTGAAATAAATCCACTAGTAGACAGGAGGTGGGGGGAAGCCACTAGTTGGGTAAATTCTAGTCTCATTAGAACTTTGTAGATCCTTAACTAAAGTTAATGTTGTGGCCCCTTTCTCCCTCCAGAGTACAGTCAGACCTTGTGTTTACACAGTACTTCTGCAATCTGATAAATAAATAAGCCTTGACATTCTGTTCAAAGAAATGGGGGGTTCAAATATATTGGACTAGAATTTCTGCATAAATGTTTATATAGCAATTCTTCAAGACTGTGAGTTGAAAGGTGATTTTGCTAGATCATCTATTAAAAAGACATGAAGAAAGAAAAAAAACCTCATTAGAATCTGTATTTTCTGCTATTTTGTCTTTAAAGTCTTGAAATTTGTATTTCTGATTTCTTAAATATGTTACTATGGTTTATATTTCCTATGAGAATTATTTACATAGTGTTAATTAGAGGCTATCAGCATCTGAAGATGCTGATAATAATTGTGATTTGGTTGAAAATGGACTTTTTCAGTAACCTAGATATCAGACTTGTGATTCTTAATATATTGCTGCTGTGGAACTGACAGTTTACCCATCCTAGAACTAGTAGGTGCCAAAGGATAATTCTGCAGGTTTTTTCTGTGTGTGCATGTGTGAGTATTTTATTTTTGAGTTGTTTGGGGGTTTTTTAAGGCCAAAAGCATAAAAGCGGTGGGTTTAATTTTTCAGGACTCAGAGATTCAAGCAGGATGGCTTTAAGACACATAAGAAGCTGGCTGAAGGGAGAACAGTGATTTTTAGCAGCAAACTTCCTCCTGAATTATTTGTTTTATTTGCAAGGCTGGAGATCCTCAGAGATTAATTTATGGGCAGTTTTTCTGTCAAGGACATGAAGATATGAAGCAAAGTATCAAAGGAAGGTACCAGAGGGGATGAGAAGAGCTTGCTTATTATTGTAAATAGGAGCTGGAGAGGATTAGGATTGTTATCTAAATATAAAGCAGGTAAACATAATTTGAACTGTAGGTTAGTTTTGGCACAGGCACAAATTGATTCAGACTGCCCTACTGCTTGAGATGAAGCTTGATAAGCTTATTGAAGGATTTAATTAGCATGGTGTTTGCAACAATAGTAGGTTGAATATGGTGTCCCAGTGGGGGGAATTGTATCCAGCTTTTTGTTACAAAGTGAGATGACAGAGTTTTGTATGTCTTGTTTAGGGTCATCCTAATGCACAACTTGGTATCTAAGAATTGTCTTGCCAGTTGCTGACTTTTTTGCCTGTGTCTTCTGAATTGCTCTTCTCTTTTTCTCTCCTCAAGGGCTTGGATGATATTAGATCAATACAGGAAGAAGTCAAAGCTTTTCCGTACGAAAGTCCTGTTGGCTCCACTTGGGGATGATTTCCGCTATACTGAGAGCTCAGAATGGGATCAGCAGTACCAGAATTATCAGAAGCTCTTTGATTATATGAATTCTCATCCTGAGTGGCATGTTAAGGTAACTACAACAGATTTTCTGGTTTGTGGAGAAAAGAGTATTTCCCAATATTCTGAGATTCTTCATGGAAAAAAAAAAAGTGGTTAGGTTCAGGTTTTTTTCAANTTACTACCTTCTCTCCCCCAAAACAAAAACTTTGCTGTTAATAATATTGGCTTGAAAACTATAGATAGTTTCCAGATTAATTTGGAGAACAGCTATTAGGTTTAATTGTTTTCTTAGTGCTCCTGTTTTTACAGGCTTCAGGTATTGTTACTTAAGACTCACAGGCTTTGTTACTTAAAACTATTGCATTTTCATATTAGAAGTTTGCTGCTTTATTTGAGTCCTCTTGGTTTTGTATCCCAAAATAAACCAAAAAGTGTTAAGAGGTGCCATTGCTGGCACATGTTGTTGAATAAAATAAAATCTGAGACTGACCTGGCTATGAAAGGACTGAGTATACTAACACAATTATCACACGAGGTACCACTTCAAATCAGCAATTATGTATGAGAGGTAAAACACACATTCATGCGCTCTACTGTGTAAGCTGATGGCCCTAGAGACTTGTACTATAGATGTTCTCTGTATTCAGACAACTTTTCATCATTTTTCAGCATGGCAATAACAAATGGGGGACCTCAACCTTCAGTTTTTTGAGTGTCGCCTGAGAGTGCACTATTGCTGCTTTCCCATTTAGGCTTTTTTTAAAACTTGGTCTGGTATCTTTCATGTGGTTTGTGCATGCATCTGTTTTTCCTTATCTTTTCTGAGACCTCCCCTGATTCTTCCAACTGTGCATTGCAGGAGTGCCTATGATATGTTATTACTTTCTGCTGACTTCTGGGCTTATGTTCTGCATAAGAAAGATGATTTCTTGGGATTATATCTTATCTGAAAACTGGATTTTATGTGTTTGCTATGGGATGTGGGTGACATGATGTATGGTGAAGGACCACTAGATCTTAGTGGAGAGAGATAGACCTGGACAGTACTCTTCAATTTTTTTAAAATCTAAAACCCATCTTTTAAAACTTAAGCTTACTGCTATCAATTGCTTTACTCCTGTCAAAAATGTATATACTGTACTCTTTGGATGCTAACAGGAACATATTTTCTGTAGTTCTTGCTAACCTGGGCTGGATGATTTTGTCTCTGGGGAAAACACTGAAGGCTCTAGCTCTGAAGTCGTTCTTCAAGGACCAGTGCTGTCCTTAGACATCTGGAAGTTCCTTTAGGGAAAGGTTCTGCTCAGCCCGTTGTCAAGGATTCTAGCAGTCTACTTCATTAGGCTGGGTGTGCCCATCTGGAATCACACTATCCCTTGGTTACCCCATGGAAGTATCTGACTCTTTTTCTGGTTTTTAATACCCAGACAAAAATATACTAAAACCTCTGGGTCTACCTTTTCATACCTAGGGTATTTTGATCAGCTGTAGTACTGTTGGCATCAGAGCATTTCTTCTTTTTATTTTATTCAGATACTTAGTTTTTTGTTGTTCTTTGTTTCTTTCTGATTTGTTAGTTGCCTGTCTGTTGGGGTATTTTTTTGTTTGTTTGTTTTTCTGGTTTGGTTTGATTGTTTGTTTTGTTTGAAACTGATGTCATTTATTCTTGAAAATATGAGCTTATATGGAGAATTTTCACACTCTTCTGCACTTTCCCTAGTGGAATGTAACTCCACAGGCAAGTAACAGGACATGCTCAGCTATGTAAGAACTTAGATTATATAAAGGAAGAGTTCACATTTCTTCCTGAAGTGCTGAGATGCCTGGGATATTACTGCTTACACAAAGGAGTGCCTACTCTGCCTTACTGATCTGAAGAGAGATTTACTCTTTCAGACAGCTCTTTGTGATGTTTATCTAGCAGATATGTCCGTTAGCACTGAGATTCTCCTGCCAGCCACTATTCCATTCTAAACGTATGTGGTACAGCACTGTAAAACATACCTATTTAGGTCTTGAGGAATTCAATCTCCCACTCAGGGATCTCCTTTGCCTCTATTATGCATAAATTAAGCTGAATCTTTTTGTATGCCAATAGAAGAGTCTACCAGGTTATTTTGCTGCTTCCATTGACCTGATTTTGAGGCTTCCTCAGGTGAGGTTTTACTCCTCTGATTCAATGCAGAAGTGAGATAATCTCTGTGTCTTCTCTTGGTGCATTGGTTTTAGTTTTTGTTTTCTACTTGTAGGTGCCTATGATAGTGAGGGAAAAGACCAAGTATCCTAGAAGTGCCTGATAAGGCAAGGTTTACTAATGGTGGGATTTCAGGGGCAATATTTAGCTTGCTCTGTTTTACTGCCATTTAAAGTGGCAAGTTACCATATTTTATCCACCTAACAAATACTTGGATGATCTGAATGACTTTGAAGTGAAAGTGTTTGGGGTTTTTTAAATTATTAAAAAGTGTGGTTTTATTGTCACAGTGGGTCTTATAGTCCTTATATTCCAAGGCACTTTTAAAAGATTTTTACTGAAACTTAGTTTTGGTGCTGTAAATTGTAGCATGCTACATTGTATGCTTGTTGTTAAAATTAATAATAGTAATAGGAAACAAAAGTACTTGATATTATCATTATAGGTTACTGTGAGGATATTCCTGGTAACATAATGAGGTCTTCTAGCTGTTCTAGCTTCCTTTTTTTTTTTT
>VWZT01010351.1:101223-122208 GCA_013397055.1 Pachycephala philippinensis | reverse complement strand
CAATAACTGTCTTGGTTAAGCAAGATCTGGAACACAAGAGAGTTAATTTTGAAAACATGGGGTCAGGAGAACTATGCTTTTGTTGCATTACTTTAAATTTCTTACTTAGTCCAGACAGCTATGTGGGTAATATTGAGGTATTATTTAGCTTGTGTGTTAGAGACTTACTTGTGAGACATGAAACGATGCTTCACTTATGTCTTTACATTTAGATATTATTTCATATATCNGAATGTTTCCAGAGATGGGGCCTCCACAACCTCTATGGGCACCTTCAGTGTATCACCACCCTCATATGAAAAGTTGTCTTTATACCTAGTCTGAATCTACCCTGATTTAGTTGAAAATCATTACCTCTTGTTTTAGCACAAGAGGCCTGACTAAAAAGCCTGTCCCCATCTTGTAAGGCCCATTTCTGTACTGAAAGGCTGCAGTAAGGTCTCCCCAGAGCCTTCTGCTCTCCAGGCTGAACAACCACATCTCTCTCAGCTTTCCCTCATAGGGAAGGTGTTTCTCTGATCATTTTTGTGATTCTTCTCTGGACATGCTCCAAAAGATCCATCTCTTTCTTGTACTGAGTTGAAATGCCATTTTGAAAGTACTTCTTGTGTTGAGTTTTGAAATGCTATCCAGCTTAAGTGTGCAGGAGGACTTTAAAGATTTTTAGGATAGGTTTTCTGCTATAAATCTGCTGGAAGAGTGGTGGGTTTCTGAAATGTATATGAAACCAGTCATATTCATTCTGTTTATATTTCTGCATAAGGAAAATCAAAGTTTGTTACTGTAATTTTAATTTTCATTCAGGCCCAGTTTGGAACTTTATCTGATTACTTTGAAGCTCTCCGCAAAGAAAGCGATTTGAGTGAAAAGAGCAGCAATTCATTTTTTCCTGTTTTAAGTGGAGACTTCTTCACCTATGCAGACAGAGATCATCATTACTGGAGTGGGTACTTTACGTCACGACCCTTCTATAAACGCCTGGACAGAGTCTTGGAGTCCTACATACGGTAAATACTGCCATCCAGTACATTCATAACGTGTTTCTTGGCACACAAGGAGAGATGAATGTGTAAGTATTTGTCGTGATTTAACCCCAGGCAGCCCCATGCTCACTCCCCTGCCAGCAGGATCTTGGAGAGAATTGGAAGGGTCAAAGCTACAAAACTCGTGAACTGGGACAAAGGCAGTTTAATACCAAAAGCAAAAGGCACACACACAATCAAAACAAAGTAAGGGATTATGGATGGCTATACTGTGAACTTCTTTAGAAAGCGGTACAGAGGTGTGAATTTTACAAAGGTTCTTAGAGGAAGCTGAGAAATAGCCAGGAATATTGTGTAACAAGTAATCTCACACTACTGTTCTGAAAACTGCATCTTTAAAGAAAAACATTGTTGCTGAATTTTGGTAATGGAGTATTTAAGTGGTTCTCCCTTGTAGCAGACATAAGATAAGATGATTTAACTGTGTTTTACCAAAAAGAAATCTAGGGCAGATGGATATGATGTAAACCCTGAACATTTAATGTATTGCCTTCCTTAAGGATTCCAATTTTTTGCTGTAATGGATGCTGCAGTAGTGGAATGAGCAAGAGAGGTGTGGAAAGCAGTATTTTGTGAGCTTGCAAAGTAGTGCTTTCAAGGCAGATACAAGTACCTTTCAGAAGAGAAACTGTGCCTAGCAGAACTTGTTCTATTTCTTCCAAGGAATCCGGTTTTTACTGTGGTAAAGTAGATGATTCATCATAGGAATCTTTAATTTTCAGTGAAAACAGCGTTGTTTAATACTGCTGTTGGAGAAGACAAGATGTACAAGAGAACATGAAGAGCAGGACAGACAATATTCTTATAAATTGAATTATCCAGTTAATTGTTTTTTCATAGTTTTGATTAATTTCCTTTCTGTTTCTTAAAATGCACCAAGCACTTCCTTCAGCCCCATCATAGTCTATTTTTTCAAGGTTTTTAGGTGTGGTTACTTAATTGTCATTTTTGCGGTTTCTATTACATAGATTGCAGAAAACTTCATATAAATTTGTTTGTAGTATTTGAACCTTTACATTGTTAAAGATCTTCCTTCATTTAAACATTTCCATTACCTTTAACTTCTGAAAAAGGTTTAAGTAAAGAATCTCTGGAGAAACACTAAACTGTCAATGTTCTTATGTATTAAAACAAAGTATAGTTTAAAAAGCACCTGGGAAGTTTTTAATTTTTCATTATCCTTTGTAAATAACATGAAAGAACAAAATGTAAAAATGTGTTCTCGTCGTTTTAATTCCAGGTTTTTTGTCAGTTTTATTTTCAGAAACCGTGAGAATCTTCATTAGCTATGAGAACAGCAGGAACAGGGTTTTATCTTTCATTTTTTATTTCTATAAGTCAAGGGAAATACAGTAGGATCATATTTAATCCTCAAACTCGTGATAATTATTTCCATAATGTTTTTGAGCTAACATATATCTATCTATCTATCTATCTGGTGTATGTCTATGTTTGTGAGGGAAGGAGCCGTGAAGAGAAGGTAAATACATGTGTATGTGTTCTTTACCGAGGGTGAATATTTTTAAGTTCCAGCAGTACCAGAATTAAGTAGCACTTCACTGTTACTTAATAGCCAGGAAATAGTGTTCAGCCTCAGGACCTAATATGAAAACTAACCATTTAAGTGAGAAAAGAGTTGGTTGTTTAAAGTTTTCCTGTTTGAAAAGAGGGTTTTTTGGGTTTGTGTAGTAAAGAAGTGTAAGAAAGCTTAAGGATTTTATAATGGAGATTGACAGTGATTTGAGACATTATTGACTTTTTAATTTTAAGTGGGAGATGGATGGATAGAAGTAGTTTAAAGGGTGATAAAATATGTGACCAGAAGTTTATTTAATGTAATGAAAAGATACAAAGAACAGCATAGTTTGGGACAAGTTAGGGACACAATCTGTGGATTTATTAGTTACTGATGTAAACAGGGAAAAATTACAGTAAATCTGCAAAAAAATTTGTTGAAGTAATCTAGACAATGAATACTACAGTAATACTTCTAACTATACAGATAGATAGAAAATACTACATCTTGAGGGTTCAAAATCTCTTGGAAAAATTATTTATTTAGCTTAAGTATAAACTGGACTTAAAGGTAAGCTAGTGCAGGCCTTGACAAATCAGTGAAGCAAATTTTGGTCTATTTGCAGTGTCCTATCAGGGACAGATACTACAAATTACAATGAAGTGGAAAATTTGTAAGAACTGTTTAAGGTCATCTGCAGTAGTTTGAAACAGAGGTGAGGAAACCAAGGCTTTATACAGCTTTTATGGGAAGGTATTAGATGCTTACCTATAAGCTGAAGTGTTCTCTAATACTGTGTTGTATTTCTGAGTGTCTTTCATCTTTGACCATTGAACCATTCCAGTGTTTAGAAAAATATCGAGTCATGAAAGGAAAATTCTGCATCTGAGAGACGTCCCTATTAATAAAAAAGAAAATTAAATTAATGTTAGTTGTGGGGCAGGAAATCTCACCTTATTTTAACCACTAAAATTTGTTGTGTTCTCTTCTTGATAGCTACAGTTAGGTCAGTGTTTAGTGGCTAACTCAATTTTTTTGAAAACAGTAAAATGCTTTCAGACGGAGTTTATTCACTAGATGAATGAGCATCTGATGCCTTTTCTTCAACTAAAATATTTTCAGTTTTCTTTCAAGTTAAGCTGCAATAGGACAAAGTAGGAGGGATGCACAGAAGTAGGAATTTGCACTAAGCAACTTTTAAATTACAGTGATTAAGGTTAATCTAGCACTGGTAATTAAATATAGGAATTATAACTTTTAAACACCTTGATTTTGTATGTAGCTTCTGAGCAGTTACCTAACCTGTAAGAGCAAAATCTCATCCTGTTTGTGAAATATTGACAATATGAAAATAGTTTAGGCTGTTACATGTACAGTGCACCTTTCAGTTTAGTTGGGTATGTGGTAGTTGTAGTTTTATGTAACTGTCACCTATGTGTTGCATTAAGAGGAAGAGAAAACTGAATCCAAAGGAATTTTTCATATTAACAATTAATACCATGTGTAGTCTGAAAAAAGGGGTTTTTGTTAATTTATTTGTTGTACCTAGTTTAAAATTGAACACATGCCCTCACTGGCAACTTCGGTAAATAAAAGAATTAACTTTTTCTTTTTTTTTTTTAATTGATTACTTGCATGCCTAGAAGTTATCATTACAAGAAAATATGTTGTTGTGATTTCTTTGCTTTTTGTGATATAAACCTGTATCAACTTAGTTTTTTCAAATACTTGAGAAGCGTTCATTAACCTCTAATAAATTTTGAAAAAAATCTGACACTTTTCAGACTTGCAAAAATAGAACTGTAACATTTTAAGAAAAGAAGATAGGATAAAAGTTAACAGATGTTTTTCCAGAATTTATGCAGGCATTTTTGTTAGTCAAAATCCATAATAACTAGCAATTATGGGGATATTTTTTTGTAAAATAAATTTAGATTCTCATAAAGCAAGTGAGAATCTAGTGGTAATATTTTAGTGCTAGGCTTTTGCAACAGATGTAGCAGAGAAAGGCTCTGCAATCTTTTCAATGTAAGGGTCTTGGAATCTAGTGTTCTCTCCATTCAGGTGAATGTATAGTGAGCAGGCTTAAGCCCTTAGAATAATTTAGTTTGCTCTAAGTGCAGATGGCAGAATAGATATTAGGTAGTGTACAGATTAATATATTTATTTAAAACAATTTTATTTTATTAATAAGTTGCTTTTTGAAATGGGAATTGTTTGTTTCTGGTAAGGCAGTCTATCCATACTATGGGGTTTTAAGACCAAATCTGTATACCTCACACATTTATGAGTGTGTATTTCAGTTTGCACTCTCATATTTTTATGTTAAAGGTCCATTTTCCATCACAGAAGTCTTGCAGGAAGCTACTGTGTGAAGATAGAAACAGGCTAAAATGTGCAACAAGGTTTAAAGATGTTATGGAACTATTTACAGTTTATTCTTTACATCAAATGTGTATTGCTTTTTTATATTTTAACCCTATATAAATACTTGACTATCTCTGCAATTCCAGGGCAGCTGAAATTCTGTACTCCTTGGCTTTAGTACAGTCCAGTAAATCTGAGAAGATGAGTGTATTTCCTTCTCTGGATAACTATAAATTGCTGACAGAAGCTAGGAGGAACCTTGGACTCTTCCAGCATCATGATGCTATTACAGGAACAGCCAAAGATTGGGTAGTTGTGGATTATGGCACCAGGTAATTTATTACAAATACATAAACTTAAATCTTAATTTCCTTTTGCATTTTTAGAACTGAAGTGTTTATTTCAGACATACAGATTGGATATAGCAATGTACTCCACTGATAGTGTGGTGGTGCTCTACATGAGAAGTGAATTTGATTACCCATGCTCTTCATATATGAAATATTTTTTAACTCTCCGGGTAAGAATTCGATGTCCAAACAAAATTTTGATATTTCAAAAGGTAGACACGTTACTGAGATTTCCTTAATAACAGAAATTTTCTTCAGTAACTCCCATGTAGGAGAACTTTTTATATTTGTCCGTCCTAAAACGTGATCAAAGATGTGCTAATTTAAGCATATATTCCTTGGAAAATCCCACACCCTCTGTAGCCTACCTTTCTTAAATGTGGGAAATCTTTTTCATGTTGACAGTCTTCTTCTTAGCTTGTCTGTAATTGTTTATTTTTTCATCTGGGGGGTATATTTCTCAGTATTCTGCTATCTGCTCCATAGAATTTTTTTGAAGAACATTGCATGATATGTGGATGTCTGTGTATGTACATGCTTTAGTTTTTGGTCTCTTCAGAAAAATGTTACATATTGGAAAGTTAAGAACTAGTAAGTCTGATTAACTGATGTGATGATGGTAGACTGATGGTACAGCACATTCATTAAATAAGTAATTGTTTTAAAGGCATCTAAAATACTCTTTCTTGTTTCAAACTATTTCATGACAAGTATTTTTAAATTCACTTGGTTATGAGAGAGTAAAATAAAAGCTTTTTTCACTTTAAAAATAAAATTATCCAGCTCTCTGTATTTAGAAATTTGTAAACATTGTGTGAATTGTAACAATGGATGTCTTGGTAGTTTATATGGTTTATAGTTTATATATTTCTTGTTTCTGATTTTTCTCTTAATTTTGTGTAAACACAATCTTGACTTTGTGACCAGTGTTTCAGGCTTGTCTCCACTATAGAAACTGAAAATCAAATATAAAAATTGCAAACTTTCCTAAGGTTAGCATTTTGAAAAAGTACTTGGTATTCTGAAGATAAACCTTTTGTAGCATAGCTGACAGGAGGAGATGTACCTCACTTTCAGTATGCAAGATGAGAATAAAACTCAGAATATTTCTGGATTTTTCAGGCTGGTCACTCATTGCAACTAACTGTTCTTAATTTCATACTATATTGATGTTAAAAATTTTATTCATTTTTCTGCAACTCATATTTTTGAGTTCTTTAATGTTTTTAAATTTTGATATTACCACATTGAATAAAAACAATTGAAAACTAACTAAGATTTTAAATGTTTTAACAGGCTTTTCCATTCAATAATGAACTTGAAGAAAGTGATAGTTGACTCTGCTCATATTCTTATCCTAAAGGACAAAAGTGCTTATAATTACAACACAGCAACTCCATTCCTGAAGATGGTGAGCTATCTTCCTTGATTTTTTCAAAAATGAAATGTGATCTGTTTGAGTAGCCTGGGAAACATCAGAACTAAATTTGCAGCTAATGCCTTCTCAGAAATCTGCTACTTATCACTGTTCATATTAATTGAAGATATTAGAAAGTCAAAATTGAACATGTCAGTAATTGATGCTGAAAAAAGCCCACACAGCTAAAGGAAAAGGACTTATTTTGTTCCCCTTTATGAATGAGATAGTAAGAGCAGGTGTTCTAATTCTCCTGTGGGCATACATTTCTTGGTGATCTAAGTGATATACATATGTCAGTCAATATATAACAGTAAGCAGTCCTGTAATTTGACTTTACTTGTAACTTAAGAAATATGGGAAGACGAAAATTTTCTTCCCTAACAGAAGTCTAACCTTAGTTTGCAAGGTTAGGTCTGGACAATACCTTGTGATCTTTTTCCTTTGCTGAAATTATTTGAAACAGGAGTATTCAATGAAATGGATGATAAAGTCAGTGATGGATTCTCATGTATCATTTTGAGACCTATTTTACAGTGAAGAACATCTTGAAGAAACACACTTGCTAATATTGCTCCCTTTCAGAATTCTTAGTTTCTTCACTTTCTGAACAAAAGTCTTCTTCTGTGATAGCTAGGAATTTTTAGGAAGACTACTTAAATGCATTTGCCTTGAAGAGGGACAAAATGAGATGCTTTAATTTCTTTGTGCATAAACATAGTAGGGTTAAGACAGTCTTTATTATATGATTACCTCACACTTCTGACATAATAAACATGACATATTTTCTACTGGTTTAGTTGTCCCAGGTGTGTCATATCTTGAATTACTCTTCCAGTCACATGTAGACATAAAAAAAAAAGAAAAAAAGTTAAAATAATTCTTCATACTTTTTACGACTTTTTTACAAATATATATGTGCTGCATATGTATTCTATGTGCATGTGTGTCACAAATATATAATTTTTCTCCTCTTTGGAAAATGAATCTGCACTTTCATAAAGTAGGAATATTTTGAAGCCACTTATAGGATGAAGTTTTTACTCCTGCTCTGAATTATATTGGAAGACATTGCGATGTTACATTTTACTAATGTTCCTGTTCTTTATCAGTCTGGATTAATACCACTGCATTGTAGAAGTACTAATTGCTGTTTAAATTGTGTATTGCCTAGAAGCATACTAGTTCAATAAACTATTATTACCACTGTGAAATCAGAAATTAAAAAGGAAGTTCTTATTTCAAAGAATTTATTGTGTCTGTATAAAACAAAAAATAGGTGATTACAAAAGTAGATTAAGATTTATCTGCATGCTAAACAATATCTGTGGCATATCATTAACCTAGTATCTCTGCTGTGCATTGGATATAGCAACAAGAGTTTTTTAATTTGGGCTTTGTAGACTGTTACGGGAGAACTTCAGGATACTTACAAAACACCTTTGCAAAGCTTGAGTAAGTTGAAAGTTCAAGGGCATTCCTTTTGGAGTACAGATTGTGGTATTTTGGTGACTGATGGAAGCTGACTTTAAGAATTCCTCAGAGATGGGCATTCAGAATGAATGTCAAAAGGGTTGAGAAAGACAAATGATGAAGACTCCAAGACTGAAAGTCACTGTTGTTTTTATGGGGTGAAGAAGTAAACAACCCTTAGAGGAACAGAGCACAAGACCATAGCAGCAGCATTCCAACAGGCAGCAGGTAGAACCAGGGAGAAGTTCCCTTTCTTGGAGGCAGAAAGAAGGAAGTCAGGAAAAAGACACTATTGAAGGATTCCAGAATGACGCTGCTTGCACTATTTCTACTCTTCTTAATTATTAGTTACACACAAAAACATCATGTTTATTCAGTTAGTAACTGAACAGTTTGTACTTTGCGTGTTAAGTTTTACAAACTCTACACTAGCAAACAAACAAAAAATCACTTCGATGGCAATACACTGAAAAATAGAAGAAACTTAAAGATCCCAGAATGACCCAGCTTTGGTTGGATCATGGATGAGATTCAAACTGTAAAAGTAAAGCTGTACAACCATTACACCATTCCTGTGCATTAGTCTTAGTTCTTTCAGTGCAGAAAGAAAATTTTAGTGTAAGTGACAATTGCTGGATTTGAAAAACAAGATTTTGAGGAAGCTTTGAGGAACTGAGAGCTCTGCACTTCAGTTTCAAAGTCTATAGTGGTCACCATTGTATGAACTGACAGGAATGCACTGTGAATCAGCAGTTTGGCTGTTCTCTTGGACTAATGCAACAGGGACAGCAATGTCTTGTCTCTACCTTTCCTCAGTGGAAGTGAGCCCTGTACCACACCACACCCCAGATTATGGTTTTTGAAACTTTTCTCTGTGTACAATATAAAGTAACAATGAGAGGTCGCAGGAGACCACACAGTGAATCCTTGTGATATGTGCACAGGAGTGTAGTGTTCCAGAGTAAATTTATAGTAGGAGAAATTTAATAAAAATATATAATAAGTGTTTGCAAAATTTGAAGGAAGCTGGTCATTATGAAGTCTTGTATGCAAAAATGAAAACACAGGCGTAATAATTAGATAATGGAATCTAATAAGATCTTTAATGAAAACAAATATTTCCCAGTGAATTGGTCAAACTGAGCCTATTTATTTTGTCAGTGTGAAGGACTTAGTTTATTAAATTTTGTGCTTTGTCATCCTCAGTAATGTGCTAAAATAAGCTTCGGTTTATGGTTTTGTTAATGTGGTTTTGTACTCCACAAAATGCATATCATAGACAAAGCTTATATATTATCCACTGAAGTGTATTCAAAAGCAAATTCAAAGATATTCTCTTGTAGGATGATGTTCAGACTTCTCAAGATTCTTTGCCACGCAAGACAGTTATAAAGCTGACATTGCAACCAAGGTAAATAATTTATATATTACTCAGTCTCTGAGATTCTTTAACAATGTATGTGTTTTCACTACCTGTTAAGTAGTTTTTATTACCTTTCCTTTTTTTTCTTTTTTTTTTTTTAAATTTTCGCTCAAAATAGAGCAAAAAGTTTAAGAAAAAAAGAAAATTAAAAGAATTAGTTTGGGAGATTATGCTGATATTATTTTGCCTAATTGAAAGAGGAACACAGCATGTTAAAACGATAGGCATTTCTTACCACAGCTGAAGTAAGTATTCTGTTTCTGTGTGCTTTTACAGCATTGTAATACTAAATAGATTATGCTTGAGAGAAACAATAGAAGATTCTAATTAAGCAGAATTACAGGTGCCTCAGTGAACTCTGTGAGCAAAATGTTAAGTTTTCATAAGGCCTAAAAGTCCCAATTTATAAACACTGGAATTGTCTTTAAAAACCAAGTAGAAGATAACCTAGGACTTTGTTCTCTCTTAACTACAACTTTCCATTGTATTAAGAGGGGTTACTTTTTTACTTACATGTAGTTGCAGAGTATTCAGTTGAAAATGGCATCCTGCTATCCCCATGAACACTCAGTGTCCCACCTGAAATAATGTACATGTTCATTGAAAGTGGCTGATCCAAGTAAAGTGAATAAGATGTATGGGTATGAGAGCTGCTGTATGTGTAAATCAAATAATACTAGGTTTTTTCTTACAGAACAGAAGATTTAAGATTCATTTAAAAAGCAGTGAATGCTATTTTTGCTGATGTTAGTATTTGATTTCTCTAGTTCTAGCAAGTGGCAAACTAATAAGACTTATTTGCCTAATTCATGAAGGTGTCCAACTATTCAGCAGACTAACTGCTGCTGTTAAAAAAAGTATTATTAAAGTCTTTGAAAAAGTGAGTGAAGTTTAGTTCTTTTGAGTTTTGGAGAAAGCTGTTGTCAGTCCTCCAGCACTAAATGTACGTCTATACGTTTGCTTTTCTCTAGAGCATACTATTTTTTTAAATAGGACTTCTATTCTCTTATTGGAGTGCTATATAGATGCTAATAGTTTATCTTGAACTTGTCCAAGATGGCCAAGAATTCAGGTGCCTATTTATTTAACTAAAATATTTTAGCTTTTTAAAATAATCTCCTCAAGTTTCTTCCCTGGAAGCGGATTGTATTTGTAGGATATAAGGACATGGTTGGAGGCAAGTTATGATGTAGACTTTCTTTGCCGTTTGAGGATAGCTTTATTGCCTTTGCTTTCCTCTCCTAGGTTAGCTGTTGAAATTTTCCGTGTGCCCCTTTCATCCCTCAATATACCTTTTATTTGCATACAGTGTTCCACTTTTGTCTCTGCATAATATGCTGAGTTTTTCCCTTTTTGGTATTAATCAATTTCAGATATTTGCCTTTTTTTCTCCCCCTCTTACTTGTACATTAAATAGATATGCATGACATTACCATTAATATTATTCTAGCAGACTATTGCTGCTACTCTCTGAACTTGTCTTAACTTACTAAGAAGATAGTACTAGTAGAAAATTGCTAACTTTATGTTGTCTGGTATTGTGAAGATACCATACAGTCATATAAGGTGTGGTTCATGTTCTGTAATCAGAAATATGGGAGAAAGAATGAAGAGGGGAAAAATAAGACAGAAAGGGAAAAGAAAGATTATAAGAGCATATTGATATTAATGAGTAAATCCTGTTTATTTTTTTATATCCTTTTTTGGAAACACTTTGAAAGTAATACTTAAGTGTACACTACTTCACATTTCCTTTGTTGTTAAAATTTTCATTTGAATATCTGTTTGTTAAACTGTTTTTGCTTATAAAAATGAGCTTAGTCTCTTTAGGCTTCTAACTTTATCACTGGTTGTAGTCTGAATCTCCACTAATTTTATTACCATTGGGAAAAGTGGTATGTAAGCTGACACGGTAACTACTGGTTAAATCTAGTATGTGATTATTATGAATGCATCTGAGTTTTCTAGTAGCATTTAATGAGAAATGTTAATTTCAGTAGAAGCTTAAACTCAAGAAATCTATTATTAGGAATTACTATGCCTAAACTTCAAACTTTAGAGCTTATAAGAGAGAAACTGTTTTTTTCCATTTAAAATTTTGGGCCATCAGCAGATTTTAAATACTGATTTTCAACAAAACTTTGTTATTTGCTTACCTTCTGTTCTTATTAGTCTTTATTATTCACCTGTGTATAATCGAATCCCTAGATTTCTTTCTGTTAGTGTGTTCTAATGTATCATTAAATGGCATAGAAATTAAATCAGTGTAACTGGCAAGGTGTTACTTTTCTTTGATTGGCTATCTAGCTTTTTGTATTTTTGCATTTCCATGTCAGAATTTGAAAAAATGTCTGTATTGTAACTTGGTTATTCTTCTGTAAGTGTGGTTCATATCACCTGTGAGTTTAGAGGGACACTGCTGATGGGAGGCTCATAATGGCTTTTTAAATCTCAATCGTTTTGTTTTTATATTTTTTCCTTGTTTCACTAATTGAAAATATAACTAGTTTTCTGCAAGGAACACAGTTGGTAGTGTGCTTTCTGCTGCTTTCATCCATCCTTCCTTTTGGCGGTTTTTAGTTAAGCGTTCTCTTCACAGCTCACGAAGGTTGTAGTCGGTAGTGAAAACTGATCTGACAGACTGTGCAGGAGAGCTACCACAACTGGATTACATGTGAAAAAAAGAAAGCAGGAAAAGATCTGTCTTTCAGTAGTTATTGTTCTAGTATGAAGTATCTCCATATTGTTGTGTAGTTGAGAAGTAGCTTTCAAACTGCTTCTAAGCAGGCACCATGTAACCTGTTTGGTATTGTTTCTACCGCCATCTGAGCATCTTTCTCTGCAGTGCTGTTGTGATATTTTTATGAATCCGTAGTTTAATTTTAAGAGTAATGTGTTAATTTCGATGAAATAGGTATGCAGGGTATTTTAGATCTTAACTTTGATTCTACCGCCTCAGGATGCCTAAGTGGTCTTACGATCAGGCTTTTGAATACTGAAATTATGGAGTCTTTAATTACACTAAATCCCTTTTAACTGATAAATGAAGTTGCTTGGTTTTTAAAAAATTATTACTTTCAGCTGAAAAATGGAGCCGTCACAAGATAATATCCAGCTAGATATGGAACTGCTTCAGTCTTGTTCTGAAGTTTAAAATTATTGCATGTCTTGGAAACAAAGCCCATTGAGTGTGCTGATAAATTGGATGCTGCTTCATACTCTGTGAGTGCCCAGCCCTTTAATGTAATAATAGGTTTTTAGGAACAGTCTGGCAGAGGTCATACTTCCTGAATGGCGAAAGACTTGCACTTACTGGACTTGGTGGGTGGGGGGTGTGTTTGAACCTCTCGTCATCCAGTTTAGGCTGTCAGCGGCGGATGAAGGGCACACTGACTGTGAGGGAAATGGTTTCCAGCTAATTCTGTCTGCTGTTTTCTGGAGACAGCATTGCAGAGGAGCATGCTACACGACCAAATGACTGGATTGACTGTCTGCACCAGCTTGGATGTTGTAGTGCTCTTGTTTGGCACAATATGGTGAACCTGAGTGAAAAGGCCTAACAATTGCAATTAGGTTTTATTTTTTTTCCCTCCCTTTTTGTTTTGACTCCTGAACCTTCATGTACCTAGCTGGGCAGTTTCAATACTGAGCTCCGCTGCACTCCACAAGCATGGCATAAGGCATCCTATCTGAACTGAAGATAGTATGGCATTGAAATTTTTTTTTAAGTGATCGATTTAGGATTGTTTTTAATGCTAAACCAACTATTCTTATAATGTTCCCAGAAATAACTTTTGTCAGCTGATCTTAGAGAAATAATATGATATGATAACCTCCTTATCAGGCCAGTTTTATAGTTTAGCAGGCACTAATTCCACTAGCTGAAATATTTAGGTTGCCCAGGGGATTAATTATAGGAGGATACACTGTAATCAATTATTTCTTCAAAGATCTGTCAAAGCAGTTTAGTGATATCCACCTTATAAAAGAGAGTTTCCTTTTTTCAAATAGAGGATACAAAATATTCTGGGCTTTTATCCTTACCTTGTTATCCATGAGCAGGTTTTGGCATAATGTATTTAATAAAGTTTTGGCATAAGTTGTGTTTATCCCATTAAGTCAAAAATTTGTGGTATTTTTTGAGAAAGAAAATCCCAATGTACCTCTATAATTTTTCAAGTTTCTAATCTTTGAAAAAATTCACTTGGCAGGGTATTCACTGCTTTCTCAACACAGCACTGTAATGTAGAAATTAAATTGCTAACTTTAATGTGAGAATAATGTTCAAAGGTCAAAAATTCTTGACAGAGCAGTGTGTATGTTACCGTATTTGGTTGGATGACTACAGCAAGGATAACTTGTCTGAGAAGGAAACTTTGTTAGTCACATGCCATGACTGTGTCTTTGTGAGCTTAGAAAGTGACTGGGTCAGGATAATTATCTTTATTTGGCAACTTTAGCTTTGGTGATGGGTTTTTGTTTTGTTTTTTTTCTGCCCTTTAGACCTATGTTGCCCATTTTGGTACAACCTATCTAAACTGTTGTCCAATGTAGTTACAAGGAGAGGACCTTCCAATAGCATTTGACATTTTAATAATACACATCTTAATTGCTTTTTATGCTTACATGATTTCAGAAGCATATGTATTCCTAGTTATACTCCAAAACAGCTGGAAAAAAAAGACAGTTGAAACAAAGGTATTTTCAATTGTCAATGAAGGAAAAAAAACAAGTTTAAAGAAAATGGGAAAGAATGCTGTAACATTTAAGATGTGTTCATAAATATTTGTCGTAATTCATACATTGTTAATATGCACGCCTGTTCCCTAGAGAAGAAAATAGATAGTGAAAAAGCAAGCAAACAAACTCTAGCCAAACCAATAGCTTTAAGTTCTTATTGGATGAAATAGTGATTGCAATATGCACAGCCCTGTGTTTTTGTTTAAGAGAAACCTCTGTATTAATATCTTTCGGGGAGGTGGACAGAATGAATAGTTGTTCAGTCAAGCCTCACTGCTTTTATTAAGAAACAACGCTAAATTAGCACTTCTATTAAGCACCCAGTAGTGCGAGTAGGTAAAAAATTAGAAAACAGTTTGGAGGTGATATATGAAGAGTCTGCATTTTATTGTCCAATACCCTGGCTGCTTAGGTTGAATACAGCCTAATGGTTTTTTGAAAATTACTTTAAAGTGTTAATCTCAGTGTTCAGCTGCCTGATCAATTTACTAGATTTCAGGTGACCTGTAACTGCCACGAACACGTTCTGTTTGTAGTAAACTCAAGGTCATTTTGACTAAATTGGTTGGATATTTTGAAAGCATTCTCCTTGGTTTTCATGATGGAAGAGCTATTGCAGAGGCAATGAAATGCTTGGCTGACACAGGATAACTCAGACGTCTGAATCTTGAAACATCTCTAAATGTGAACTTGAAATAAGTATTTCAGTAAAAATCATTCTGGTAAGAGTGGTGACTTCAAAATGAACAAAAAGCATGATACATTCATTCTGTTTTTTAGGTGGAACTTAGCTGTGCAACTATCTTTATGACCAAACCCAGCAAAGTCTCCATTGACAATTTCTAATGGGACAGGAAGTGAGGGGTATGGAAGAGTTTCATGGCACCTTGATCTCTTTATTGTCACTCTTTGTGTAAGGTCATAACAGTTTTTCAGAGGTTACTGTATTTTCTGTGCGAATTTTCTACTTTTTGTGTTAAAAAAACATTAAAAAAATATACTACATGCAGGCTTATCTCAGAACTGACTCCAGGCACTGGTAGTTGACATCTCCTTAAAAGTTTATCTGTGAAGTCTGAAAACAAAACAACAAATAAGCTAAGAGATGAATGCCTGTTTTTTGTTTAAGGGCTTTAAAACTGAACTGGGGTACATCTTTTGAGTTATGATAAATTTTCATTATGAAGAAGAAAAAGGCAGCTTTGATTTGCAATTAATTGTACTTCAAAGCTTTTTGTGGAATTAATTTTTATTTTTCAAAACTCAGTTTTTGAATGCTATGCTTCTGAATTAAAGTTATTCTAAAACTTGTTAAATTTCTAACTTCTAAAGATTAGTTTTTCAGTGTATAAAAATTCTTATACATCAAACCTTTTTTCAGTTTTTGGTCTGTCTTACTGTGGATGAGCCAATGACAGTCTGTTCTAATGTTTTTGTTTACTGACTGCCTTTGAAATTGCCTTTGCAAAATTAAACCAGTAAAAAGTTCACAGTTTTTAGCATTCATAGAATCTTTGCAGTTTTTCTAAATTGCACAAATTTAGCCTTTGCATTTCAATGCACAGATTATCCGCATCTTTTGTTGGGGTTTGCTGTACCAGTACAGTCAGATAGTGAAGGTGTTTGATGCTTCAGTTGCTGTAAAAAATTACAACATTAAAATAAAATGAGATATGACAATTTGGTCTTACAAGAAATTTCTGGTTTCCACTGAGAACACTGTAGTGGAAGTATCATGAAACACAGAAGGTACAGGTGACCTAAACATACTGTAGGGAAAGGAAAATATCCTTAGTTTGTTTCCAAAAAACAGAGAGTGATTGTTACGAAGGAGTATGGTAGTGAATAACTGAATACAGCTGAAAGATCTGCATCGTATGCATGTACTTGTTGAAGCAGTTTTGGAAGTGGAGTATACATATTTTCAGTATATTAGTACATTTGTGTATTATTTCTTTTTTTTTCCAGGCACTGGCCCCTTCAGCCTTTTTACTGGAGTTGCTTTGAGGCAATATTTTAGCTAGTCCAAGGCTCTCAAGGCACAGACTGAAGTGATACGGAATACTTAAAAGTCTTTCTGCTCTTCTGAACCAGATTTTTTTTCCCTTCTAAATGCAGATTTATAAAGCCTGCACTACAAGAGGAACAAGGAAAGGATTTTAGTGAAGGTACTTCCTGATCCTGAAAAAGTCAGGGGGCTTCAAGCCCATCTTGGACCTCAGAACCTCTCACAACTTTGTGGTAAAAGAAAAATTTAAAATAGTGCCTTTGGACTTAAATCTTTTATCCTTAATTGGAGAGTAGTTATGTGCTCCAGATTAGGATATGTGTGCCACTACAATCCATCTAAATCATAGGAAATATGTGTATCTGGCATATGTAGTAGGTACATAACATTTTAAAGTCTTGTCCTAGATTGATGTTGATCTTTTTTTTTTGTGTTCTTAAAATATATAGTTCTTGCTGTGCCTCTGTCTGTGTTTTTTGTGAATGCTGTTTTCTTGAGGGTGTTCCATGGTTTGTTCTTGAGAAAGCCACATAAAGGTCCTGTTTCCTGTGAGAGTGGAGAGATGGATTATGTGCCTATTGTCTGCCTAATTCTGCACCTTTTGCATGAGCAATGGATATTATAAAGATTCCTCTGTAGAGTTATAAAGGAGAGAATTCATAGGAATGCATGTGTGCGAGTTCTCTCACCTTTATTAATGAGTCTAAAATTCAGATTTGGGTTTGTCATTAGGTAGGGTAATTCTGCAGTGATTCTGAAATGTCAGGCTAAGATTATGGAACTTTTTTTTTAAGCACAGGATCACTGGTTTTATTTATTTGTATGTTAACTAGAACTGTCATACATTACTGATCCTAGAAATAATATGTAATTTTAGCATGGCTCTATTTCTAAACTACACATTTATCTTCCTTTTCAAATGCTGTTATAATTACAGCATTATATTGTGTTAGTTGCAACTCTACTGAAAGTAGATTCTTGTGGATTTACATATTTATTGATAGTATCTCTTTATTTCTTGATGTCACCACTTTGATGGTATAATGAAAAGCTGATCCCTGGATAACAGATTCTGTTTCCACCTTTTTACACCTTATGAAAGCAACACAAATTTATGTTGTGTGCTTGTAATTTGAGGTTGAGATTACCATCGTACTAACTCTTATGCAGGGTATTGTTCAAAAACTGCAAAAGATGTCTTATTTAAGAAGAGCAAAAAATGCTACTATTTCTTCATGTATGATAGTATTCTATTATATATATTCAAGATTAATATTCTACTCTAGAATGAACAGTTTAATTGGCTTATAGTTTGCTGCTTTGATGTAAATTGATTTTTTTTTCTTGTTTCATCTGTGACAGTATTGATGAATTTATAAGAAGCTTATCTGGACGTGATGTAGAGGAACATATTAGCATTATTTATTTTATCTGGTTAGGTGAGCTGATAAATCTCATTACACTTTATCCAGTCAATGAAAAGCCTCTTGGGTGAAGGTATTGGAATCTTCCTTTGGGGAAGAACATGCTTTTCTCTGACTTAATAGAAAACATATTGTTTATCTTGATTTTTAATAAACCATCCATATTCCTACTGCCCCAGATTTTGTGTTTACGTCTGGCACTACATCTGAGAGCGTAGGTCCTAATCATAAACAAAAGACTTCTCAATTTAATTAAATGTCTAGGATTTTATAGTTATGAATACTAATGGTTTCAGTATCTACTGTATCTCAGAGGAGGGTATGTTAAATCTCTAGCAATTACTGAAACTATTTTAATATAATTAGATGTGTCGATTCAGTTTAAAGCACAATTTCACTGTAGTTTCATTTGTTGCTTTGACTTTAGCTTTGTGCTACCTTCTCTCAGTTAATAGACAGATTTGCTGCTTGCCTAGCTGTTTTCTAAGTGTTCATTGATAAATGTTCATTGGTAAATGTTGGCTATCACATATTATTCAAATTATATCCTTTGGTATCAATCTGAGTAAGGTGGAATTTTTTTCTGCAAAGTGAGGCCAAGAAACAAGCGAGGAATTCTTTAGGTCAGATAATAAAGTCACAAGTTGTTTTCTTTTCTATCTGTCATGCTAACAGAGTAGAATGTAAATAGATTATAAAATTTGATGTCATACTGGCAACAACCACTCTATATAGGGTTAGTATTTAAAACTATCTTGGTAAACTGGAGACATTAGTTCATAGTCAGAGAAGCAGGCAAGTGGAAGTATTGCACATCACATGGAAAAATATTGTGTGGACTGACCAAATGGACATTAGCAAAGCAGAGTAAGTCTAGATATGCCAGAATATGAAAGTAGGGGAGTTGCTTGTGTGGTGTCAAAGGCAGTTTTGCTCTTGGATGCTTTAAGTGGAAATGTTCTTTGTAAAATGCAGCTGAAATAGTGTGCTATGCTCCAGACTGATGAAGGCTTCATCAAAAATATGAGGTGAGACCCTGGAAAGGGTTAATAGGAAAACAAGAGCACTAAGTCTATTTAGTTTGAAAAGACTGGTAATAAGGAAGATAGATCTGTAAATGCATACAGGTTTGTTACAAGAAGTCATATTTAACATGCAGTGGAAAAAAAGGAAGATGTAATTGGAGGAAATGTTGTATAAAGTAATTAAAAATTTAATTGTATATTAGAAAAACTGGTGCTTGAGCTGCAGAACATTATCATCAATTCTGGACTTTTTCAAGAATAGTGATTGCAGCATTTTTCAAAGTTTGCTCTACTGATTTCTCATTTTGTTCAAGAGGTCAAGCTACAGCAACCTTCCAGTCCACTGAGGGGTTTTGTTAATATCTAGATTTTTCTTTCTCTCTTCAATTTGCTCATGGGTGTCATAGCAAAATGGTATATTTTGTAGTACCTAACATGTCCTAACGTTACAGAACAGTCTGTTTTGTACATAGACTTCTGTTTGACCACGTGGAATAAAACAGAAAAGTGGACTAGTGTAAGGCATATAAGACCTTCCAGTGATCTGAAAGGCTGCCTGATGTTTGTGTAAGAACTGGTTGCTCTAATGAGAACATCTCTGTTAAGAGTTGTTGTGCACAAGCACAGCAATTTATGTCCTGTTTGTTGTACAGGCACATGGAATTTTCTGTTGAGGACAAAAAGGTTTTTCCTCTGACAAATGCTATTTTGTCACTTGGCAGATGTGCTGTAAAAACTGGAGTGCTTTTGTATCACTTTTGATGAAAGATTGTCTGAGTGCTGGGTATTTTAACTGTTTTATGCATTAAATGTTTGCAGAGTGATGTTCAGGGAGGTTGTGGAGGTCTTTTTTGGTGATTTTTTAAATTATTATTATTACTGTAGGTAGGTGGGTTTTGGATGTGGTGAGGAGTATTGAGCAGGGTGGTACTACTACTGCTAATTGTGTAGATTAGTAGCAACAGATCAGCTCTCTGTAGGAATGCAAAGGGTCAAGAAATGTCCCAATACTGGAAAATCCTGCAATTTCCCTTTACTTCTCTACACTCCTCCCTTTCCTCATCCCCCAGAAGTTCTGTTTCTAAAAGAAATATCCTACATCCCTAACATCACATTTCTGTAAATTAGTTGGTATGATGTAAGTGTATTTTTCCTTCTGGAAAAAATGCCACAAAAACCTCTGATGCATCTAATGGGTATTGCTGATTTTTTTCCCTTTTGAAATATGAACTAAGAAGAAAATTATTTTTGTATTATTGGACAAGTATCCATGCATATCTATTCCAAAATACATTAAGTAATTCCTCTGGGTCTTATGGAGTTTTATCTCAAAATTAATTGACAAATTGGTTTTGATACTTTTTGTTTCCTTCGGTTTTTTTAGTAGAGTTTGCCACTATTGAAAGAAAGTTGTTGATCAGATGTCACTGATAACAGTTCAAGGTACACAGAGACTTAGAGTTCAGTATTTACAACAACGTATAATAGAAGAAGTATAATTTCGGTGAAATCATGAGGATATTTTACATTTGAGAAATAAATATTGATTGCCCAGAGGGGGAAATAAGGATAGTTTAAAATACCTGCAGAGTCAAGTTTTCTTTGAAATGAACATGAATCAGACCAATACCTTCAGAAAGTGGAGGACATTGGTCACAAGATTTTCGTGCATGAGGGTTCGAATAACTTTGTCCAAAACTTTCTCTGTTGCCTAACTTTCTTACAAAATGAATTTTGAATAGAACTGAAAAGTGTCTTGAAATGCTGTGAAATGCAGTTTCTAAAGCTCAATTTAGTAACTGATAGAAGAGCTGTAGGAAAAAAGCATTAATCTGCTGCCAAGGAGAGTGTCACAATCATGAGCCTGCACAGTTGGCTTTTGATGACTTTTGTTCCTAAAGGAATATTAAGAACAGAACATGGATTGAGATATTGGAAAATATCTAATTTCTGTATAACCAGAAGAGCACTATGAACAGATAATATCCTGAAGATTGTATACATGGCATTTATTTTCAGAACAATTATTTTATAGGCTCTATAATTATATTTTATAGGTCATCTTTAGTCATTCATAGCAGAAAAGCATACAAAATGGATGAGGGGACCTGTAGTTGTCATGTTATTCATACTTTTGACTGAGGAGGCCTTGGCTCTTACATGAGGGATCATAAGAGTTTTGAAAAGAGCCAAGTAACT
>VWZT01010351.1:76287-96326 GCA_013397055.1 Pachycephala philippinensis | reverse complement strand
TGAAAAATACATTTAAAATGCCCTTAAGTATCTTCATTGTGCTTGCAACTGTTAATAGTAATTCTTTAGCAGCTATGATGAGAAATAGATGTATTTTTTTTGTAAGGAATTTTCAAAATTTCTTAGAGAAATAATAGCATTAAGAAGAGAAAATCTGCAAAGAATTGATGTTAAATATCCATTGTTTCTTGGTTACGTTTTGTTTATCTATTTGTTGTGGTATGTACCTGTTGTTCTAACGTTGTTTTAATCCTCTGTATGTAAAATTTATGTGTGGTGATATTAACCTGAAGGAGGAAGCTTGGTTACCAAAAGATAATTTAGTAAATATGTTTTTTTCAGATACCTTTTGATATATAATCCTACGGAACAAGAGCGATTTTCAGTGGTTTCAGTCAATGTGAATTCACCCAGAGTTAAATTACTGTCTCCTTTGGGAAAACCTGTTACTGTCCAAATTAGTGCTGTTTGGGATGGAGCAACTACAGTATCACATGAAGTTTATCAGGTACCCTACTTTAAATAAAAAGCATCAAAATATGTTTTTTGACAGATACTGTAGCTTCACAGTTGAAGAAAATAGAAAGCATATTTCATATGTTCTATTCTCTGTAGACAGTACTGTTAATTCAGTCATTTTAAGTAAAAAAAAACCCCGCAAAAAATACCTAAAAAATCCTCGCACATGTGTTTAGCATTAATGTTTCTTAATCTGATAAACTGTTAAACTTTTGTGATATCATTCATTACATTTAAACAATCAGTTTCAGCTGCATGACCGGAAAATACTAGATGTGTGTCTTTCCTCTTAACTTTCTCAAGCTGCTTCTTTCTTCGAGTGCTATTCTGTACACACAGTCACAGTCACACAAGTCTGCATGTTCTCGAGCACTCCAGCTGGAAGGTCTTGTAAGTGCAATGACTTAAGCGTTTGCATTCAGATGTTTTCTTCCCTTCCAAATACTCAGGCTGGACAGATATCTTGAAGCCCACCTCCTGTTTATTGTCTGAAACAAAATTTCTGAGAATTTTTGAGTTGTACATCATTATAGAAGATTGTCCTCAATGATCACATCACACAGCAGAAATTTATTTTGTTAAAATTTTAATGATACAGTAACAGTGTATTACTGTAACAGTAATATGGTATTGCTTTCAGGCTTATATTTTGATTCCTTTTGATGTAGGAACTTCATTCAGGATAATACTTCTGTGAAGACAATTCAGTGTCTCTCAGTTGTGTTCTGAAGGGATAATTATTGTGGATAAACCCTGTTAAGCATCTAAAACACATGCACCTGCTTACTCTGTAACTCAGTGGGGTGGAGGAAAAAGTTGGATGGGTAATGGTGAGAAAGCTTGTGGGTAAACCTGAAGCTGTGCCCACAAGCAGAGTAAAATAAGGAATTCATTCACTGCGTCCCCGTCCCAAGGTTGGGCAGGTGCTCAGCCATCCCTAGCAGAGCAGGGCTCCATCACATGGGACAGTGACTTGGGAAGACAAACCCCATCACTCCAAACATCCCCTCTTCCTTTTTCTTCTCAGTTTTTATTGCTGAGCATGATGTCACATGCTCTGGAATATCCCTTTGGTCAGCTGGGGTCAGCTGTCCCGGCTGTGTCCCCTCCCAACTCCTTGTGCCCCGCCAGCCTCATCCCTGGTGGAGCAGCAGGAAGGGCCCTGGTGCTGCATAAGCCCTGATCAGCCATAGCTGAAACATCCCTGTGTTGTCAAGGTGCTTAATACTGAAACCAAGCACCATATGTGCTACTATGAAGAAATTTAAGTTTATTCCAGCCAAAACCAGCACAATAATTAGTACTGTTACTGCCTGAAGAAGACGAAATGAAATGACTTACCTGGACCTCAAATTCTAAATAAATTGCTTTGGAGATGTATCTTGCATATGACTCTTCTGTGCATATTATAGCTCCTAAAGAAACAGATACTAAAAATGAGACACTTGCTTTATACTTAGTTATTTAAATTCATACATTTTTGAATTTGAATTTCAAACTGAAGCGATAAGTAGAGTCCGTGTGCACTTGATCCAGTACACATGCATCTTCAATGAAAAGCAGATATACTCAGAACTGCATACCACAGCTAACATTCTTAACAAGATTCAAGATTATTATTGCATTAATATAATGGTAATCTTGATGCTAAGCAAATTACTGATGCAGATATTTTTGTTTGTTAATTCTTCATATTTATTTATGGACTATAGGAAAACTCAGACATCCTAAAATTATTCAAGCAAATGGAGTTACTCTGAACATAAATTCAGTATAAAAATTTGATATTTTGCTATTTTTAGTAATGACTACTTGTTTGGTCCCAACAGATCTCTTTTGTGGCACATCTACCACCTCTTGGGATTGGAGTTTACCAGCTTTTGGAGGATGAGAGTTCAGAAGGAGTTTTAGCTGACTATAACATATACGTAAGGAATAGCAGACAGGAGAAGCCAGACAGAGTTTTCAAGATAAAAGAGATGGAGAATTCTGTGGATAATATAATCTTAGAAAATGCATACATGAAACTGTCATTTTCTGGAATGTCTGGATTACTAGAGGTATGTTATATTTTATTTCAAAACACTATGTTTTACTTTTTTGAGGACTTTTGTGCTTCTTTATGGAAACCTAACCTGAATCTCTGTCCTTTTAGAAAATAAATACCAAAGAAGATGGTAAAAATCATCAAATGAAGGTGGAGTTTGCTTGGTATGGAACTACCAGTAACCGAGATAAAAGTGGAGCTTATCTCTTCCTACCAGATGGAGATGCCAAGGTAAACCTTCTGTTTGCAAAGAGATTCTAATCTTGAAGTAACTTGAAGTGTTTGGCAAATACAGATTGAAAGAGCTAATTGTCCCCAAAACTGAAATAAAAGCTGTGTGCCTAGACATAACAACATCATTTACTGAAATGATTGGCAGAAGTTCGTGCTTCCTAACCCTACATCAGAGTAAAAACACAATAGAAATTTGAAAATGTGAAAATCTAGAAAATATTTCTGATTCCCAAAAAAACTTAAGATGTGATCCTTGCAAGAAATCCAATGAGATGTGACCATTCATTATCAATAAAATAAGTTCATTTTCACTTTCTGTGGTGAAAATGTGTAGGACATACTGATTCATTTCTACTTCTTCACTTTTCTGATTTTTAATATATTTTTAATTGTGAATGAGTTGCTTCTGGTTCAGAGCTACTTTTTAAGCTGATATTAGCATATTTAGTTTATTGTAGTAATTAAGATACTGAGTCCCGATTGGTGCATATAAAGACAGAGTAGCAAGGAACCGTTCTGATTTAGTTCTCTAGGGTTATCTGTATTTTTAGCTGCGTAATTATTGGAGAGCAACAGCATACTCCTATTAGTTTTCAAATTGGAAATGGGGAAATGGCAGCGTTCTTACAGTGACTTAATTACCATACGGAGCCTACGATACCCTTTTTGGAACTGGAATGGTGGTATTTCAGAAGGCAAAAGATAAAATAATGAACATTTATGAAGCTAGCTAGTTGGCAGCATATTTCTTCTGAGTTTCTCTTGTGAAAACCTAAGTTGCATGCCTAAGGCAAACTCTGAGTTCTATGCTTACCATTTTAGGTAAAATGCAAGAGTCATCATTCTACCTTTCGTCAGGAGGGAGGGGTGTTTGGCTTTCTTTCTTTTTCTATTATTTTTCTTTTTTTTCCTATTTTTTTTCCACCCTTTTATGTGTGTAAATCAGTCTGGAAGGGACAGAACTGTTTCCTTTTCTTTTAGCAGTCTTTCCTAGAAGCACACCTTTTGAGGTCTGTGAGTTGACAGTTTTAAACTATTTAGTATATTTAGTCCCATAATTGTTTACTTCATATATGTTCATCAGGGTTCCCTTGTCCTTCATTTTATCTGCCATTTCATATTTCTTCATTTTATTGTGTTTTTATCTCTGAATACTTGAACAATATCATGGTTTTTATTTTTTACCTTTTGCTAGCTGCATGGTCACACTTTAACTAATTTCATTTTATATTCTAATTCATCGTTTGATTATAAAAATAATCACTAAATCTAGCAGTTATGTAATTTTAACTACACATTTAAGTTATCTGCTTTGTGAAAATAATCTGGACAAATTGAGGTAGCAAAATGGTATGGTTTAAAGAGAAAAAGTCTGTCACATGTCTGCAAGCACTTAGAAAAGAAAAATGAAATTAAACTGCATTTTAAGTTAACATTAAAAGGGTGGTGTTCAACTTTTGTTACATTTTATACAATAAAAATGAAATTGTGATACTTCTGAAAATTCTGCTTCATTAATATTATGCTTCACCATAAGGCTCATTTGGCTTGCATTTTAATACCACTAATTAAGTTGTCCCACTGGGAATAACAATATAATTCTATAGTAGTTTCTAAGCCAGTTTGAACTAACGTTTTCTGTCTTAAAAGAAATGCCATCTGTTCGGGGTTCTTAGTGTGTTGTGGATTGTCTAGCTTTCTAAGTCCTTGTGTGAATTGGCAATAGGATACATGGCAGGCAGTTTTCTTGATTTTTGGCTAGGTGTTTCGTTGTTTTGGTTTTTTCCTTACTTCCTTTACCCTATATATTGCAGCAAAATTTGCAAAGAATAATTGCTTTTTATGTTGGACTCTTTTGCTTTGGTACCAGTAGAGTTATATGTTTTCTTTGCCTTTGTTAACTGATTAATTTGTCATCTGATAAATCTTTTGGTTACTTTATTTTCAGTTCTGCAATACTCAGAAATTATTTTTCTTGGTCTGGTTTAATCATTTGTCCAGCCTCAGTGCTAAACTACACAACAGTGCCAAGTCCAGAATACAGGCACAGAGCAGGGGCTTCATCCTGCAGGTCTAGAGACATGGGACAGTCCTCCTTCCATACCTTTGTATTTTCTGCAAAATCAAAGCAAAAAGCAAGGTACCAGGGAAAAAGGCAGCAACTTAATTTTTTTAAATGGCAGTGCAGTGTAACTGAATGACAGTATCACCAGAGTTTGGAAGGAAGGGGTTTCCTTGGGCATCAGAACAGCTATAAACAAAAGTGTCCTGTTCATGAAGAGAAAACATGCTTTTATCTCCTGTGATTTTTGTGAAGGATGGCCAAGTTGTATTTTTGTAGATCTATGGAATAAAACCCCACAGTATTCAATGAACTTTGAAACAGTTAAATGTCTGTATTTTCTTCTGTGTATTCAAGACAAGTCAATAAGTCTTACTAGCCCTGCTTGGTATCAATAGGGAATAGAGCAAAGCAGTTTTTTCCAAAGCATCAGATGCTAAGTGTTTGTGGGATCAATATGAGTAGTTGATTTTTTTGTTTTACAAATAATTTTTTTTCAGTATCAAAGTGATGGTTTTTGGTACACCCAAACTAGGAAATTTTGATTCTCCCTCAGGCAGCTGATTCTGTGATTCTGTGATTCTGTGTATGTACTAGTTCCCATAGGTGCTTATGTACTAACAGAATATGTAAGAAACCAGATTTTTTTTTTCCTTTGCAGGATGTCTAGTGCTAGAGCTAAAATACATGATATTAAATCAGTCTGATCTCAAACCCTGCCAAATAAGAGGCAACCTGCTATTGAGAAACACCCTTTCCTGTAGGCTTTGTATTGAGGTCTTTTTTAAAAATCTCTCACCTATCCACAGCATTTCATCTGTGGTTGAAAACTTTCCCCTGGGCATAGTTTTTTGGCGTCCAGACTCCCAGAAGTTTTCTGGCCACACTAAAATGGTTAGGAGTGCTTTACTTGTCTACAAGAGAGAAGCTTATTGCCCATGGTTCATGCCTCCAGGCTGCAATATGCCATGCCATCTTCTATACAAGCCAGTAATATTTTGGCAAAGGTATATCTCCAGTTATTTCCATCCTTTGGCACCTGTTTTGATGTTAAGTGTTGTAGTATACCCTAGGGATCCATGAGGTATTATTTTGCTCCAAGTATTCTGCCTTAAAATTCCTGGCTAGCTTCTCCCCAACCTTCCTGCCCACTTTCTTTCCAAAGGAAGGTTGTCTTATTTCTCTTGAATATGAGTACAGAAAGATGATTTCTTAACTCTTTGACCCATAGTTCTGTTGTCCTGTTTCTGAACAATACTGATTTCCAGGCTCATCAAAAGCTGCCTCCAACAGCAGGCTGCTGGATCTTGTACAATGGAATTAATTCCAGTGGAGTTGAGGGGAACAGATATTACAGCAGCTATTTATTTTAACTCTTTAGAAAGTGGAGTCTTTAGGCTAACCATTGGATGTGAGACCAACATATTTTTATTCCAGTTCAAGGTGTGAATAATCGCAGATTACTTCATGCTTGAAGGTCCTTTAGTCCATGCTTGTTTTCAAAGCAAACTTAATACTGAGTTACAAAATACAGGACTTTGTAGAATCAGTTTTGCAAATATGTCTATCATTGTTTGTTCTTTCCACATTGCCTTAGACTTTCACACAAAAGTAGCTTTGTATTTCAGATCCAGGACCAGGATCATTTCAAAGACCTGTGCATCTCACCAAGGATCTTTGCAATGATACTAGAATAATTGCACATTCAATGCATAAAGATGTTTTCCTGCTTAAAAGCCTGGTTGATTGAAATGTTTTTGGTGTGGCAAACCTGGGCAATTATCTCTTTATAGGTTCTGAACTCTTGGTATTTCTCCTGGTAACTATCAACAAATCACTTTCTAGGATAAGTGCTTTTCTAAGCACTAAATATGTATTAGAAGGCTTCCCTGTTCTATCACTACCGTATTTTTACTTCATTTTTCCTGCTTGGCCAACAATCAGGGAATATTGGTCATGCTTGAGAACTCTCATATACACCATATTGCCACTCTTTCTGTCAGAAAGAACTTGTCTGATCCCCAAAACTATGTTATAGCATCTGCATTTGTAAGCCACCTTCCTCTTTTGTGCCTTTCCTTGCACTGTGTCTGAATTGGAGGCTTGCAATCTCAATGCATGTGCTAGCAAAATGACAAATTACTGTTTTTAAAAAATTGATTAGTTTCAGGAAATATCTGCAAAATAACAGTTCCTTTTCTATGAGCTCATCTTTCTGTTTAGTTCAGAACATTCTGTGTGGTTGCCTTTAACTTCAGAAGAAGAGCTGATTTGGCTACATGTGCAGCCTGGAGGCTCAGGTGTGTGAACTTAATGTTTGTGGTAATAGCCCAGAATCTGAGAGCTGATATATCCATCTCATTTCAGCTTTCTGTGTATTTTGATATCTGGTGTCAATATCGCACTCATGTTTTGTACTAAAAAACTCAATGGCAAAGAGTTCCTCCAAGTGTTTGGATTTGGTTTATTTTTTTTTTATTTTTGGTTTTTGAAATTACTTCAGGTAATTTTTTCTAACAAGTGCACAGCCTTTTACATTCCTGTGTTACTCATCCAGCATCTCTCCATTTTGTTGGCTTGCTCCAGTGAGAGCCCAGCAAGAAATACTCTTACAAACTACAGCAGATCATAAGACCTGTGTTACTTTGATAACAGAATATATTTGACAGTCTGCTGTCTGTGCAAGTAACATTCTCCTAGGTCACTTGTTTGTCCTGATGATCTCAGATTTCTCAGTTCATTTTCTGAGAGTTCCTTTAGGTGCTGTTTCAGTCTGTCTTTGCTAGCTTGAGTATCTTCGTGTTGCTGTCCCCTGCAGGGAGGATTTTGAAGGGTTTGATCATTCCACCATTTGGTCAGTCATCCAGTTCCTCTGTGGGATTTTTGACTTCTAGAAGCCGTGTAGTCACAGGTTAAATGAGTTTGTATTTTCTGCCTCTGTGTGATAGAAAAGCAGATAACAATCTCTTCTGCCAGAAGGGGAGAATTCAGTCTACGGTTACGGATATTGTCAGTTTTTCAGGGAAATAAGAGGTTCTAACCTAAGATCTGGTCTCCAAATTTCTTTTATCTCAGCATATTAGTTCATCTGGCTTATGTGCCCCCTAAATACCATATTCCTGCTGTATTTCTCACCTAGCAAATGGGTTTTGCATAATAGGTAACATTTGTCTGTCTTACTGACAAGATGAGACCCTGTGGAAGTATTCCATCATTTTTTCATGTAGACTATCAAGAAGTCCAAAACACTCTTGAGGTTTTTTATTGATTAACTGGATAAGATTTTCAGTAGGAAAAAGCCTTCTCTCCCTAAACCAAACAGTCTTATCAGAGTGTAAGTAACTGTGATTTCTATTCCAAACTCTTGTACAAAATACTCCTGTAGTTGATAACTGCAGTGTTGCCTCTTGGAGCTCTGGCAAAGCTTTTATTAAGCAGTGTTCTGAAGCTCTAAGAATAAGTATGTGAATAGAAAAGGCAGGCTCTTAGCCTTTGAAAGTCTCTTCCAGTTTTTTCTTTCATACAATACTTCATGAAATCCTCCCTGTAAATATACATAGAGTTATATGCTCAAAGAATGTTGGATATTTACCTGTACTTTTCTTCTCTAGTATGTTTTTTCGATGTGTGTATGTAAGCTTAATCTCTGCTCTTCCTCAAGATACATTTATCTTCAAGAAAGACCATGCTCTGTCTTTATGGCCATGCTATATATAGGAGGAAGAGAGCCACCCTCTGAGAGCTTTCTGCCTACATCCCTCTGAATAAACTGTTTTTCAAGCATTTGTGATGGGATTTTTTTGAGTCTTTATTTACAACTGTTTCCCTATTGAAGTAGTTGCATGTGTTGTTTTTTCATTTTTGTACACTCTCGATATTTAAGTCATTTTTACCTTTGCAGCCATCCATTTATTTCCATCTGGTGCACATGATTTAGTTTGGGATAAACTGTGTTTTAAAAAAAAAAGTTGTTGTTTGCCTAGCCAAGACTCTAAATACTGTGACTACATGGAAAAATAATTGTCTTCATCTCTTTGGTTTGACTGTGGATATGCAAAATTTATCCTAGTCTGTGGGAGCCACGAGTAGTAAGCCACTGTCCTTGTTGACATTTCATAATGATTCTCAGCTCTACCCTGCATTCCAGAGACCTCCTACTGGCAGGAGCTGCTTCTGATGAAGAAAAAGCTTTCTCTTCTACTTTCAAAAGGATATGTAAATTGATCCACAAGGCAGAGTAAGGGAGGCTTTCCTTGTGCAGTGTGTACCACTGACAGAGGTAGTTAAACCACCTGCCACAAATTATGACACTACAGTATTTAATTACTGGTTAGCAGTTATAATTTTGCTAGCAAAAGAGCTCAATCCAGATGCAATATCAATGCATTCATATGCTTGTCTGTAGACCTTGTATCCATTAATCCTCATAAAATACTTGTGAGATACGTAATGAGAATTAACCTAATTTTAGCTAAAGAAAATGTGAGACTCTGAAGAGAAGTTGCTGAATTTCAGATTAGGAGTAATGTTTTAATCTTCAGGTTTTTAGATCTAGAATGGTTTAAAAAAATAACATGCTATTTTAATGTTTATTAAATACTTTGATTTATTGACACTACATTCAGGCAAAACTTCCAAAATACTTACTCTGACTTTCTGTTTTATTTTTGTAGCCTTATATTTTTACAGACCCACCTACCATAAGAGTTGCTCATGGAAAGATTTTCTCAGAAGTTGTTTGCTTTTTTCACCACGTGACACATACCATGCGGCTGTATAAAGTCCAGGGTAAGAGTTGTGTATTCTGTCTCTCTTGGCAGTTATTTTACATCACTACAGTCTTGGATCCTACCTGCCTTTTTACTGTTTAAACGCAGCTCTGCACTAGTGCAGAGTTCACGAGACTGAAGTTGTATTGACTCCAGTGCACTGTGATTCCTCTCTGAGTATCATGCTAGTCATTAAGCTGGTGTACTTAAACTCAACAGATTTGTTTGAGATACCTCTCCAGACTTTCCTGACTCATCTGAATGCTGTAAATAGCTGTAAATTTTGAAAATCTGAAAAAAAAAATTGAAATATCTTGGAGGTAAGGTAAAAACATAGTTTCTGTCATAGTTTCACATTGACTGATGGAAGTACAATATATATTAATGGCCTTAATAGAGAAGTCTAGATTACTTCACAACTCTAGGCTTTAGTTGTTCATGACCGTCTTTTGTATGTCATTTATCTGCTTGGAAGAGCTTGTGACAGAATCTGCTGTGTCTGTTGAGAGGCACCAGCACCAAACATCAACTTTTTGGCTCTTAGGACACAACATCATACCAGTTTTCCTGTTTTCTTCAGTAAGGCTTTCAGGTTTTTGTTTCTTTACTGTTCAGCTACTGCTTTCCAAGGAAATTCTAGGTAAACAGTCATTTTGGAAACTTTGTACCCTTCCAAACTTGATTAAATTGGCCACTGAAAAATGTAAAAGAAGGAGGAAATCGTGGTGCAATTGTATACAATTATTTTCCTATGGAACCTTGAGTTAATGTGCTTAAGTGCATCTTTCTGTAGTTAAGGAACATACATTTTCAGTTATTCATTATTTGTATTTACTGGAATTCTGAAATAAAGAAGCACTGGTTAATGTTTTCAGTTGAAGGAACTTACACGTTTTGTATTAGCAACTTTAAGAGTCAAATTTTCTTCATGTTTTTAAAAGTCTTATTTATCAAATTTAATTATTTTTCCTAAACAAATTCTAAAAAACAAAAACGAAGTTATAAGTACTTTGAAAGTCTTCCTTGCTCTTTTCATTCTTTCTTTTAGTTTCAAAAATAGTATTGACATCGTCTGTTTGATTTTTGGGATTTTTTTTGTTTTAATTCTAGTGTCATTCCCTCTAGAACTAAAATTGATTTGGATGCCTCATTTTTGTGACATGTACATTGAGGTTTGAAGTTGCTGGAATTTATACATATGCCAAAGGCTGATCAGAGTTCAGTTGCCAGCTGATACAGTAATTCAGGATCAAACGTTAGCTCACACTTGTTAGGAACACAAACCAAGAGTTTGCATAGAAATTTGTTGTTGAAGATCCTAAGGAAAACACAACACAATATTCAAGATTATGGTTTCTTGGTTTTAGGTGACAAATATGTAAAATCAGCTTAGATGAAAAAAGGTACCTTGAGGTCAAGAGGTACTAGGTTGCCAAGGATGTGGAAAGAAAGTTACGTTGCTGTGTTTCAGTAAATTAAAATTCTCAGCAAGGAGGGAACTTACATAGGAGGTTATTTATTGTAGTGAAGGGGAGGGAAAAAGCCTGAAAAGCCTTTTTTTTTTTTCTTTTTTTNNNTTTTTTTTTTTTTTTTGTTAGGATAAGGTTGTTATTTTAAAGTTCGTTTTCTGTAGTACTCCTTTTTATTTAATTAGCTGCTAAATGCCTACTAGAAGTATTTTACTTCCCTTTCACAGTTACCAGAAAATGAGTTGTCAGTGAAAATCACTTGCTTGCCAATTCCTAACATTTAAGTTTATCTTTCCTTGTGAGTGTCCCGTCTACTGTTTTCCTTTGGTTTTTTTGACAATTTTTAATTCATCGCAATGTTTCAATACATACACCATTATATATGTAATGTGTAAGTCCTGTACCATGCTTCTAGCTTTGACAAGAAAAAATGATGCAAAATATATTGTCTGTTTGCTTTTTGGTGTCTTTTTATTTAAATTTCTTCAAGTGTTGTTTTTCAAAGTTTAAAATTCGATAGCTTTGCATCACTGTTTTGCTGAGGTCTATTTCCTTAGCTTTGTAAGGGAAGTTATTTATAAAGCATTACTTCAATTAAAATAAGATATTTTAAAGTCTAACTACATATGTACAGTAACAAAGCATGCGGGAAAAAATCAATGTGTATGTGTATAAATGCATTTTGATTTCAAATAAGGACCTGATCTCCTGTTATAACCTACCTGCTTGCCAAGGGGCAGCAAGCCTAATCGTGTGGCTAATCCAGCTGTTGGATAGTACTTCCAAGTCCTACATCTTCTTCAGCAATTTTGGGAAAAAAACAGCTTTTACCACTTTTGGCTTTAAAATTCTGTTGATTTTGGGCAAAAAATACTCTGGGTCTACAACTGTGTTCAGTAATTGACCATTGAGTGGTTTTTAACTTCTGTTGCCATTGGTATCTGTTTTTGATATTAGCGTGATTTTGTTAACTGTTTTATCAGAAGCTTCACATACTTTATTTTCTTCAGATTTATATTTTTGTATTATCTCAAATTATGTAGTACAAAAATGATGAAATTCTAAGCTAAAATACTGTATTCTTCTTCAATGTGCTCATGTTTTTAAATATTTGGAAAAAGTACTTTAAATATTTGGAAAATCTATGACTGGAGGCATCAAAAATGGAGATCATAAATCCACATTTTCTAGACTAGGTTTGGGAAAATAGAAATAATTAGCTGAACCAAATGTTTTCCATTTAGCACTGAAGTTTAATAGCCATTGGTAAATGTTAACATTTTAACAGTTGCTGTACTTCTGCAGGTGGCATTCAAATTTTAAAATAGATGAGGAAACAAATATGTATCTCTGTTCTGCCTCCTGCAATTCTTTTCACAATCATTAGTCCCATTAGACTACAGAATGGGTAGAAGTGGTGATGCTGAATGCTGGTATGATTCCGCTCCACAACTGTGTCTTGAACTGTTCGAAAAGGTCAGGTTATTACTAAAAGTATCTAATTTTCAGTACAAGGCACTGTAGAAAAAAAAAATCTCACTGAACAACTTGTCTGAATTTTCAGACACCTAATCCTTCTTTTAATAAACACTAGTCCTTTTCCTGTCAATAAAGATTTGTGTCCTGCTTGTGGTTGTATGAGTTGAAATTTCTTAATTCACTGTCCTTAAGGAAGATTCTTGCTCCTTTGGTTAAAACAGCTGCTCACAGTTTCCTGCTCAATTGAACAGTTCTATCAAGAAGCTGGTAAATTCCTTCTTATCTGGGAGTGGTGACAGCTGCTTACGAGTGAAGAGGAGAAGTGACTGACCAGGCCTTGCTCCAGCACATTTATTTAAAGACAGCACTTAACAGTTGTGTTCTGTTTCCTACTGATGTACTGGAACCCACATTGCTTCTTGCCATGTATTGCTCCTGTTCCCGTTCAGTGCTGTCTTTCAGACTGTCTGTTCAATTTGTACCAAATTAGAAATACTGCTCTATCATCTGTTACATAACTCAACTGTCTTCCAATATCTGGTTAGATATAACAGAAAACAAAAACCACATCACTGTGTTCTGGGATCACAGTCATTCTTATACATGTGGCAATCACTTTTAGAGATTTTAAATGCATCTTTTTCATGTAGGTTTGGAAGGACAGTCTCTCGAAGTTTCCAATATTGTGGACATTAGAGGAGAATATAATCGTGAACTTGCAATGAGAATTTCATCTGACATAAACAGTCAAAATAGATTCTATTCTGATCTTAATGGATATCAGGTAATTGCCATCTTTTAATTGTAAAAGCTTAGGGTGTCAGGTTTTGACTGTCTAAATGTAAAGAGCTTATATTAAACAAACTCTCATGTTTAACTGCACTAATCATTGAAAAGGAGAAATGCTATTTAAAAATGTATCTGTTATAAAATTTGATGTAGACCAGATGAAGAAGTAACTGTGTGCTTTTAAGGAGTTTGTTGAATATTCCTTTATACCCTTTTTAACATTAGAATTATAATACAGCAAGTCACCATGTAGTTGCTTATATATGTGCATGCCTTCTTTCCCTCTGCTTTGTTTATTTAGTTAGAACCCATTGGATAACACAGTGATAAATATACATAAGGACCAGACCTAGTGAACAGCTGCTTGCTGCTGTTTTTGAAATAAGTGATGTATTTTTGAATGTATTACGCTTTTTCTATTGGTAATGAATCTGAGGAATTATGGTGGGACTGTTGTCTTAATTTGAACCGTGCAGCTCACACAAAAGAGGGAAAAATTGCTGTTCCTTACCTTCCTTTCTTGATAAAACCAGTTTTTCAAATACAGGAGACCATGAGTCCTGAGTAAAAGACTACTGTGTAGTAGTTACTGTGTAGTAACATTACTGTGTAATGCAGTTACTGTGTAGTACTGCATTTTGCTGGAGACAGTGAATATTTAAACATGAAAATAATTTTAATACTACTACTCAGTTGTCATGTAGCATTCAAGAATTCCAACAGCACTTCAATAAGTTCCCATTACAAACCAACAATTCCTTTTCTGCTACCTTAAATCTATTCACTGCTTGCTCTCTAGAGGAGAAAATTTTTTCTCTCATTTTATAACTGTGATTATTCCTTTTTGTAGGTTCCCTTTTTGTAGGTTCCCTTGATAAATCTTTCTTTTTTTTTTTTTTAATATTCTTTGATCTAAAAGTACAGTGAAGTTACCATTTCCAAAGTGGTAATTTTAGCCACAAATCTCCAAAAAGCTAAATAATACAATTGAGTGAATGCTTTTGTGACGGTTGTTCTTCCAAAGCACATGGGATAAATATATGAAAATGTCTTTGAAATTTAATTGCATAAAATGTACTTTATTGAAGTTTGTGTTCATAATGCAGATACAGCCCAGACTGACAATGAACAAGTTGCCTCTTCAAGCGAATATCTATCCTATGACTACCATGGCTTACATCCAAGATGCTGGCGTTCGTCTGACACTTCATTCAGCTCAGTCTCTAGGTGTTGCAAGCTTGAAAAATGGTAAATATAGATGATAGATATGATAAAGGTCTTTCCTTCATGATTTTCTGAAATAGTTCATTCAGAGATTACCATACTCACCTACAAGCATTTGAAGAGAGGAAATAAGTTTCTCCAGCTCTGACAAGTTTTAGAATATGTCCATAAGAGAGGAGGAAGAGGTTGATTCCCATATGAGATCCTGTCATCTTCAATGAAAGATCTCTCTCAAACTAGAGGCAGAGGAAAAAGATTGCAGAAAAAAGAGGGAGCAAAAATTGTCAGAACCAGCTGGTTTTCACCCAAGAACTCTGGTGGAACTCAGGACTGAAATAGAACTAAAGGGTTTATTTTTTTTGTGCTGTCCTGGTAGCAGAGGACTTAAGAAGGATCATGATCATGTTTTTTGTTCTGTTTGTTTGCTTTAGTGTAGACAGCATTAGTCTTAATGTATATACAGTATAGGCTAACTTCCCTGTCAAGGAAAAACAACAGCAGCTTTTTTGAAGATTAGTTAATGAAATCAAGGATAAATATGACCCTTGGTAAGAGTGAACATACTTCTGAAGAAAAATCATACTGCACAAATTTAATGGAGTACTTTGACAGAGCTGATAAATATGTTGACAGAAAAAATCAATTCATATTAAGAATTCCAAAAGAGACACAGTCTTGCTTCTCGGAGCAGAAAAGGGTATGATGAATGACCTGGAGGACTAGAAACAGAGGACAGTTATTCAGTCTGTTGGAATGGGGGAGGTATTCAAATAAAGCTAGAGGTAGTGGGCAAAATAAGGTATATAATTCATAACTTAAGATGTATAATTCCTTGCTGTAATACATATTGTCAGTTTAAATTTATATGGTTTTGAAAAATAATGGAATGAATACTCAGAGGAGAAAGAGTCCATCAGAAACTGCACCAAAACCTACTTCCCAGTTTCTTTTTAAAAAAGTGTCATAAATACTCGGTTCTGACAAAAGGTGAATACCTTGCTGGATTGGTGGCAGTATTAGCAAACCTAATTCACTTTAGGGTGAGGAATTAACACTGACCTATACAGTGATGCTTTGCTAAAACCGCAGTGGAAAATACCAGCCATTTGTTCCAAGTCTACTGGATACAAGACCCAAACCACATTTTTTCATGCCTCTCCTTGCTGGAAACCCAATTCCTATTGGTCTGATCTTGTGAATGACCCTGACATCACCAGTGTTGTTATGCACTCATTAAATGGGTATTGGAGACTAAATTAGTGTGCAGGGGCTCCATTACCTGATAATAGTGTCTGTATTTGATCTTTAACAATCTTAGTCTCTGAGTCACAGAATAATGCACCATCTAAATCCACAGACACTCCCACTCTCTGCCATCAAATTAGGGAAGTTAAAGCTAGCACTGTTGGACATTTTGTAGTTAAGCATCAGGGAGAAACTGACCTTCTGTGAGCACTAGTTTCAAATCTGTCAGAGGACATTAGAGGCTTTTCACCTACTCCACTTAAATAGAAGAGAAACAGATGTATCCCATACTCATACCCATACCTGACATGACATTGATTTCTTGACTGTTTCACTCTTTGACAAACTGTATTTTGTCATTCAAGATACACCACCATCAAATATTTACTCTGTGCCCACTAAGAAAAAAAGGAGAATTAATTAATTTAATTTGTTATCATTAAGTAATGTTTCATTAAATTAGTGAATTGGCTACCTTGTCCAGAAGGCATGTTGGATTCCTCAAAAAAGAACAGAAATTAAGTTGAAGGTTCAGTGGTTGCTGAGTAACATATGCTTCATGACATTTTTCTGAAGGTCTTTCAGGAGTTCAGAGGGATCATGGAAGAAAATTCAAAAATCTTACCGTTTAGGCAAGCAACCCTCAGTATCTCTGTGCCTGTGTCTGAGACACAGGTGTGTCTCAAGGCATAACCCACCATCTGAAAGTTATGTGAACAGTACCTTAGTTCAAAATAGTTTTTTCTTCCTCATTGTCAGCTGATTTCTGTCCTGGATAAACAAAATCTGTTTGTACTCGAGGGAAGGGAAGAATAAGTATTTAAGAAAATTGGGTGTTTGTAGAACACTGAAATATAAAAAAAGACAGCCTTAGTAAGCAGCCTTTTCTAGAAGCTTAAATTGTGAATTTCTTACTCAGGATACAAGTACTTCAGTCTTACAGTTTTATTTAGGAAAGAGGTACACTTGTTTGAAAATTCTGTGTGCAAAAACATAACAGCCTTAATTACATGCCCCAATCCTGTTTCCTTCTGGAGACAGACACTTGAAAAGAATATGAACTTCATTGTCCATCAGGCTATATATGATTTAATATCATGCTTAAAGAGCTGTTTTGAGTGGCTGTGCTGCAGTTCAGTATAAACTCAGAACTTCATGCTCAGTTCTTATCCAGTGCAAAGTTCTTTCCTACTCCCACAAGTGAAGTTACCCATACAAAAAGTGATTGTGAGTATTTATATACTCCTGTTGATACCTATTTTTCCTTCTGGCTTCAAATATGAAACAAAATAATGGAGTACAAGGTGAAGACAGTTCCTCTACAGAAGTTCTCTCCATACAGCTGCAGGTACTTGGGGGTGATTCTCATCTTGGATGTTTGACTGCCAAGTATCCTTGTTGCAAATAGTAGTTAATAGTAATAATTCTTTGTATTAAATTTTTATTTAGACTCTGAAAGTAAAAATTGCTGCACGTTCTGCGGAAAGGCTTGTGAAAAATTTTTGGCATGTTATAAACAGCCACAGTCCAGTGGTATTAACTCTTTTCATAATCAGTCCTAACAATATTGATCAGCCCTTTCTCTTCCAAACTCAAGAGAAATATTATGATTTTTTAAAATAAGTTAAGTGTTAGGGCAGGTTTTTTGTGTTTAATACAACCTTACATCCTCTTGTTACTAGTATAATCCTTGTGTTGCTCTTTCAGGTCAGCTGGAAGTGATCATGGATCGTCGGCTTATGCAGGATGACAACCGTGGCCTTGGACAAGGTGTTCAAGATAACAAGATTACAGCTAATGTCTTCCGACTGCTGTTGGAAAGAAGACATGGAACAGATGTGGTAGGATTCACTGGACTTTTTTTGCCAATTAAGATGTAAATATTTGTTTCTGTTGCAACAGCGAAGAACTCAGTCAAGAAACTATTCCATGAGCTGTAGAACTAAGGAAATGTAGCTTCCAAGGGAGTTTTGTCCTCTTGCTTGCGTAATCTGATTGTAAAGACTTCATCTCTCACTATTCCTCATGTAAATCCTGCAGTATCTACTTCCTCACTCACACTTCAACATATGAGTGGGATACTATTATGGAAGTCTTTTATTCCTTTTTTAATTACTTTTTTACTGAACAAGCTTTAAAAGCTGCTAATTAGTGTGAGTTCTGTTTCTTAACAATGTTAACTGAGTCTAAACAAAGGTTGACAAATTATTTCAGCTGAATGGGTAGAAAGAGAGAACCTCTCATAAATATAATTTTCCTAGGAAATAAGATTCAAGTGGAAATATTTAGATGCCAGACATAAAAATCTTTCCAGTTCATTATGATTCTAGGAAAGTTGAGACCATTTTGTTGTAAGGCTTTTTTTTATTTGCACATATCTCAGTTTGCCTTTTTGTGTCTTAGTCTTTTGAATAACCTCAATTTTCTTTCAGTTCGTTGTATTTTCTCTTTGTTTTTTTTCTTATCATTTTTGAGAAGGCCAAAATAAGAAGTACATCTTCGTACTGAGGCAGTAGAATCGCGATGACAGCACTGAGTTTATTTTAAAATCATTGCATAGCTAAAGATGAGAGGTTGTATACCAAGCTGCTAATGAATATGCAGATAAATTGGAATTAATTCTGGTTTATAATGGATATCATTAACCACTGTGAGAGGATGATAATATCAAGCTTAAAGCTAATTTTCACCATTTAATGATTGACAGTGGGTTTTTTTTTCAGGTTGTACATGTCATTATGATTTTCTAGTTCCTCATCATGTATAATGCAGGCTGCATATTAACTGCATTTATCAGTGTGATGTGCAGCTACCCAAGCTAACTTGAGTTCAGCAGCAGTCTGGCTGTAACAGCAACAAGCATTGCGCAGGTTAATCCCTCTTTACAAGAGGAAACCCACAGAGAGATCTATACTGCTGCCCAAAAATTCCTTAGTACCCAGAGTAATTTGTGTTGTATTAAATTAGAATGTGGAGCTGGTAAGTAAGAATTATTGGACATGGAAATCTATGCTTACATTAGAAAATAATTTGAAACAACAGCAGATCAAATCAGTTAGTGCCATAGTGTTTGCAGTGACACTGTGTGCAGTCTTGGTGTTTTCTGCAGAACCATAAAACAACTCACTAAAAGGTACCTCTGGAACTCTTCCAGACCAGACCCTGCTCAATGCAGTCTATTTTTATGTCAGAACAGACATAAAATGTTAGTCATCCATTCAGACCATAATTAAGATGTGATGGGTTAGAGCATGTTTGGTGCCATACCTCCAGGGGAGCTCCTTGGTTACTTCCTTCTAAAAGGAAACTGGTCCACACACACTGAGATTGCTCTGCAAACTAACACAGTCCCCCCCTTGAGTGGGGTTAGCCACAGGTTCAGTTTCAGAACAGCTGCTACTTCAGACCAAAACACTCCATTGGAAAGCGTTTTGAAGTTACCTCAGTTGGAGTAAAGGCAGCCTAAACAACTCTGGGATTTCCTAGTTAGTGAAATACTTACATGTGTCTTTGTTTGTGACGCCAGTCGGGTATCATCTCAGCAGAATAACAGTGTAATTCCCCTCTTTTTGTTAAAATCATCTTTCCTACAGGTTTGAAAGATTCTATGCAAGTTACTGAGAGTCTTTCAAAGGAGAAGGGGTAGTTGCCCACTACAATCAAACATTTCTGAGGTGTTTTGGATACCTGTGTTCCAGGCCCTTCCTTTCCCCATAACTCTTCATGCTGAGCTTATAATGGTTTTAAATGGCTGCAGAGGACTTTCAGGGCAATTGGTTCTTATGCACCCTTGAAGGGACTCCAAAGAAAGTGGAATCAGAACTATGGGGGAGTAGGCATGTTTCAAGAGGTGCTGTTGCCCCAACTGAGCCAATGTGCACAAGCCCCAGGAGCCAAGCAAGACATTTTAAGGAAACATTTTTTTTCTGGTGTTGTATCTGGAATTCCCTTTTTGTATATTAAGAATGTTCTAGAATTTTGATTTTCAAAATTTATCTGAACATTCATAATATATTCTGATTCATGTCACTTTTTCAGTTTTAAAGTAAGGGTAGTTCTCTTTCTGTTTCATTAAATGTGCAATCATATATTTTTTTAGTCCAGTTACTCAGAAGGTAGTTGTTACAATAGCTTAAAAATAGCCATGTCAGAAAAAATTATGATGGAATTATGTGCAGTTTATATACGTAATTGGCTACAGT
>VWZT01010351.1:32272-65877 GCA_013397055.1 Pachycephala philippinensis | reverse complement strand
GGTCTCTTTTTCCAGGCAACAACTGACAGAACAAGAGGACATAGTCTTAAGCTGTGCCAAGGGAAATTTAGGTTGGATGTTAGCAAAAAGTTTTTTACTGAAAGAGTGATAAAATTCTGGAATCGTCTGCCCCGGGAAGTGGTCTACTCACCATCCCTGGATGTGTTTAAGAAAAGATTGGATGTGGCACTCAGTGCAATGGTTTAGTTGAGGTGGTGTTAGGGCATGGGTTGGACTCAGTGATCTTGAACGTCTCCTCCAACGTGGTGATTCTGTAATATTTTCAGTAAACTTTCTGCAAAGTTTTCACTAAATATCAGCTCTTTAACTGTAAAGAAGCAGGGATTTATCTGAATAAGTATGCAAGGGAAAAATAAGAGCAAAAGAAGTTTTCACCCATTTCTACTCTTATCTTCACTGACATTCTAAAATAAAAATTGCCTTTTAAAAGTTCTTTTGTTTTCTTTTCTTGGCTTCTCTGGAGCTTTAGCTAGTTGTTGTGAATATGTAAGATTTGGTCATCTCAGGTTTGTAAGGTAGCCTCTGCAGCCAAGTGAAAACACTGCAAATATAAAACTTGGAAAAGTACAAAATTTGTAAAATCTTGGGATAGAATACCTTTGGTTCTTACTGGCATGACGTTGAAATAAAACATCTGGAAGAAATCTTTTGCAATGCAGACCACGACAAAGATGCTAGCTGCTATTTCTTCCAGCAAATAGTTTGAGGAAGATAGATTTAAAATAGAAAGACGGATTTGGGATGCAAGCTGGAGAAAGCAAGAAATACAGGTCAGAAAATAACGGGAAAAAGAAGGCCTGCAAAAGACTGTCTGCCTTTCCATATTCAAAGAGATACTGAATAAATAGGAGCAACTTGCTAAAGTAGTAGCTAACTTCTTTCTCCAAACTGTATTGTTTAAACATCAAGGGCTAGCACAGAAACACAAGGAATGTTGTAAAATTAGGTGTCATAATTTTGAAGGGTATACTAGTGGTTTATAAAAACAGAAAGTATACCTATTAGTAGAAGAAAATCAGTGGGTGATCAAAAGTTTCAAAAGTAATTGAATGGGCAGTCTAGAAATTAAAATTTTCTATGTAGTTATTGGGATCATGTATAAAGTAAGTGGGTTTCAAAATTCAGACATGATAGTATGTTGACTTGAATAATTCTTTTGTATTTTGCAGAATGAAGAAACGGCACCAGTCAGTTTTCCATCACTTCTTAGCCATATGACTTCTCTTTTCTTAAATCATCCTGTAATTCCAATGACAACAAATGCAGATTCAGGTGTCCCAGAGCTGATGAATACTTTTGCTCCACTGATGTCATCCATGCCTTGTGACATGCATATAGTCAATCTGAGGACAATCCAAGCAAAGGTAACCACTGGTTTTTGTGAGCAAACATACGGTAAAGCTTATTAATACAGTCAAATAATTTATTTTTGTAAAGTACTTTGCGGGCCGGTTTATATGATACGACAACTGCAGTGTGATTACAAGCTTTTGTTAATTCTGCAAGAACTGGAGACTTGTGTCTGTTTAAGTAACATGACATGCAGGGATTGTTTTTTTATGACATATTAGTATGCATAGTGCAGAATTCTATATGTGGAGGGGGCACATTTCAATGAGTTCCCGAAGTTTAAGTAAGAACCATTCATATCCCTCAGCCTTTTCTGTACTAGAATAATTAAATTTAAGGCCATTAGACTTGTTCTGAGTGTGTTTTTAATAAAGGATGTAGTTTTAAACCCAAATTTTATTGTTAAAATGTTATTAAGCTTAATTACAAGACCTAATTTAGTTATTCTAACAGTGTCTCATAACGATTGGTCCCTGTGAAAACATTCTCTGGTAGGCAAACCCAAACCAAACCAACCAAACAAAACCCAAACAACTTACCACCACCAAAAACCACCAAAAAAACCCAACAAACAAAATACCAACAAAAAACTCAAACAAAAAAGGCTCTTCTGTAGTCAGTGCTTTTCTCTTTCAATGGAAAGAAAGGTATGTAACCACCAGAATTTAATTTTCCCTTTGATTAACTGAAGGACTGGAACTCATTTTGCGTTCTTTTCCTGCCCACTGTTCTATAAATTCTTTTCAGTTTTTCATCTCCTTTTAAAATGTGATTACATTAACTTTATGTTGTATTGCAGTGCTACTCAGCAGTGCTGCTACCACAGTGAAATCCCTTTTTAATTCTGCCATACTTAGATACAAACTATTTATCCCTTTTCCTCTAGCGTCACCATGATGACTGAGCTTGTCTATATTAACATCAGATTATATTCTGTTTAATCTGTTCTTTATTCTAAATCTTAATCTGTATTTTAAAATTTAAACAATGTTTGCTTTCTCATGCTTTCCCTGTATGTAGTTCAATCTTGTGTAAGCTCCTTCAGCTGTGACTGATTCTTATTTTGAATTTCTGAATGGAAAATTTCTTGATTTTGCGGGTCTTGTGCCTTTGAAAAGTTAGGAAGAAGCCTGATACTAAATTAAATCTTCACGTGAAGTGAATATTTCGCACTTCACTGTGAATATTTTCATTTACTTCAACCAGCTCAACATCACAGGTTTACTTCGACACACCAAGTTCAGGGGCAGACCTTCAGGAACATCTTCCCTCTCCCTTTTTGAGGCATAAATCCATCCCCTTGTTTGTAGGATCTGGGTGTGAAAGCTGTGAAAAGAAAGGCTTGCTTAGTGTCTGCTTTTTGAGTTCAATCTTACTACTTGTAAGTGAATTCTCTGATTTTATCTGGGCTGTTCTGGCCCCACTCTCCCAACTGGTATAAGACTGTTTGAGGCTGTGATCTCTTCCCTGTCCACAGCTGTATGTTTCATTGATTACTGATTGACAGCTCTTGAGCTTGCAGCATTAATATGTCCACTTCAAAGTGAAAGATTGCAGCAGTCGTAGGATAGGAGCACTATCATTATAGATACAGTGTTCTTCTCCACAGCAAAAATGATGCTATGCCTTGAAAATAATTCTGTAAATCTCTCCTTATTTTCTGCTTCCTTTCTCTTGCTTCCAAGAATTTGAATGACAAGTCCCATAATTCTGCCTAATTGACACAATGAACTTTTTTCCAGAAATTTTGAGCCTTTCCATTGCTTTAGCTGTTGAAGTTGATTTTCCATAATCCATTACAATTTCAGATAAAAGGGTACCAAATAAAAAAAAATGTGAAGATTTAATGTAGAAATCAGAAAGAATATTGTTATTGTTGTAAGATATCTGATCTTGTAATGGAAAAGTCCAATCCCTTAGGATTACAACATTTAAAGATTTTTTTCTTAATAGAACTCCAGCTTTTAAGAAGTTTGACACATATGTTACCTGATGTAAATAAACTGCCACTCAAAATGTAGAACACAGTAGATTTGTCCCTTTATACTAAGCGTAAATACATAAATTTGTCATATTGCCTAAATTTTTCAGTGTATGTCTGTTAGCTTACAGTAATTGGATTTAAAAAGAGTTTAAATGCTTTTTCTTTCTCATCAAATTTTTAGCAGCATTGCCCTGGGATACTGGTTATGAGAAAGCCTAGCAATATTTTTTTTTTTCCTATAAGGCTGCATTTTAATTCTCAGAGATCAAAATCAAATCAAGCTTTGGCAGCTGTTCTAAGAAAGCTAGTAAGATATTTGATAGCACAGTGTTTAGGGATTTTTTGTTGAATAGCAGTGCTGTGAAGTTTTGTAAGGTTAAGAATGTTGTTATTTGTTTAAAATTGAGGAGTTTGTTGCAGGTTTTTGTGCAGTTAGCATGGTTGTGTTTAGGAGGTGTATTTGATGTACATTAAGTTCATCCTTACTCAGACATTCATTAGCCTTAAATGCATTTAATCTAATCTACTTAGAGATGATATAAGAACAGGTAAGTTAAAGTAGATGTGGAGGCTGTGATGACTTAATTTGTCTTTCACCTGCTTTGATAATGGGTTAGAACAGCTTTATTTTTTACACAGGGTTGCTATGTGCATGGTAGAAGATGGAGTACTAGATCCTACATATCCAGACAAAACACTTTTACTCAGGGCGTCATTAATTGTTTGTTACCTTTTTGTTTTAAATCTTTTGAATCTTAATTAAGGTAATATTTAATTCTAAAAAATTGGGAGATGAAATATTCATGCCATCATTTGAAATGCATACATGCATTTTTTATGCAGATTACTAAAAGATAATTTAAGTGAATTAGAGGAAGTGTTGATACCCATTACTGGCTTGTCATTTTTAACATTAATTTACCCCATAGGAAGTCAGGCTTTTTCTGTATGAATTTTAATGTTTCACTAATCTGATTTTTAGGCGGACGATATTATTTTGTATGCATAAAAATGTCTACTTTTAAGTGCAACACTGTCATATCAGTGAGAATGAAAACCAAGTCAGGTGTTTCATAGTAGGAGAGGGAAAATCTGTCACATCACAGTTATCAGCTTACTTCATGTAGAAAGTGGTACTGCTGTTCCGGTGAACAGGATAAGAACTTCTCTAGCCATCAATGCTAATAAATACTGGAAACTTGTTTTCATATGCTGAATGTAGGCACTCTTCATTAATTAAAAAGTTGATTTGAGGTCGTTATAAGCTCGTGTTCAGAGAGTATTTTCAAGCTGAGTTTTATTCATGATTTGTAAACTATGCAAAGTTTCTAACATTCAGTGTTCTACTAAAAAGTATCTCATTTCAACTCCTAACACTATTGAGTAAATTTTTACTATTTTAAATGAGGAACTTAAACCCACAAAATTTATAAATTTTTATTATGAGTACTTTATACTACTAATTTGTTGTACTTTGAGTCTTTGTCGTGCTGGGTTTCAAAGAATGCTTGTACAAGCTGTTCCATGATTATGAAAAGAAATTTAGGTGGAAAGTCTGTTAGATTAAGATCTCTTGTTTGGTGCACCTTCAGGAGCTAATGCATCACAGGGTGCCTAATGCTTATTGGCATTGGTTTCTCCAAGCAACAGATATGTTCTGAAGGACCAGAAATTAACCTAACTCATGGCAGACACTTTTGTGGAAAAGCACCAGTATGAGAACAAGTAAACCAGAAATAAATAGGAGAAAAATAGCCTGAAGAACTGGTATGGCTTTGGATAGAGCCATCTTTTTTATGCTCCTATTATGTATATAATAAGATTAAGAGCTGAAGAATGTAAAACAACAATAAATAAAGAAATAAAGTAGTGCATCATAGTAAATAAGTGACTACAGTGAGGGTAGGGGTGCAGCCACAAGACATTGAGGGGCTGAAATACGTCCACGGGAGAGCAGTGGAACTGGAGAAGAGTCTGGAGCACAAATCTGATGAGGAGCAGCTTAGTCGTTAATATCTATTAAGGCTCATAAGCTCTGAATATCTTAGAGATAAACATAACATTTATTTCATATGGGCATTTCAGTATACAGTTTTCTGTACACCTTAAGCTGAGTTAGAGAGCAGTTTCGCAACATCAAAGTTTGTTCAACATAATCCCATTGAATATGTAAAACTGAGTATTGTAGTTAATGTGATTTCTAGTTTGTTTTCTGTTTTGCCGTATAATTTTTGTGGGAAACCAGTTAATACAACTAGGATAGCTACACTTCAGTCCTGAGCCTGTACATGTGCATCTGTTGAGCTTGAAACTCTCAACTTACATTTATATTCTGTAGTACATTATATGTTTCAACTCTTTGCCATTTAGTTCTTTCTACATTTAGCTTTATAAAATGTTTAAAAAACCCATGACAGTTCAATCTAGGCTGAACATTTTTTAAGGTGTAAATGTCTTTATCACTGTATGATAATGACAATTTTTTGGTGTCCTAAAATGTCTTCCTAACTGATACTTTGTGAGCAATCTTTTATATTGTTTGTTTGTAGGTAGATACCAAGCCATCTGATGAAGCTGCTCTGATACTTCACAGAAAGGGATTTGATTGTAGATATTCAAACAGAGACACGGGTCTGCTCTGTTCCACTACTCAGGGAAAGGTATGGTTATTAATCTGTAGGAATTTTGTAATAAAATTTTTAAAATAGGTTTGGGAGTTTCTTTAGCCAGAAGAGTAAATATCGCTTTGTTTAGAAACAAGAAGAGTTCAAATCCAAATATTTCTAGTAATTTTGAATATATTGATTAAATTACATTGAAAGTAGCAAGTGAATACTGTCTAAAAAGATCTAAATTAGTGTACAGTATTTGACCTATGATACTTAAAAATATTCAAAATCTTTGACATGAGAATTTCTGTACTGGCATCTGCAAGGAACTGTACAGTTTTAAGCTATATACTGCTTTTTCTAACTGTAGTTCTCTTTTCTTTTTTGTCTCCAGATAAAGGTGCATAAACTCTTTAGCAAATTCAGAGTGGAAAGTCTTACACCCACATCTTTATCTTTGATGCATTCACCTCCAGATGCCAGAAATATGAGTGAAATAAATATGAGTTCTATGGAGATAAATACGTTCCGGATTCGGCTGAGATGAAATCCTGCTTTAATACTGAGATAGAGAAGAAGAATCTGCAATTGTATCTCCTCTGAGTTTCACGTGCAATAAGAAGCACATTAATGTTATTCCAGCTTCTGGATACTGTGAGAAAAAGATGCATTCTATATTTCTTTTTTTTTTTGACCAACACAATGAAAAGCCATGTTGCAAACAACTTTTTTTTTTGTTCAGGTTTTTTATTTCCCCATTAAATAGCGACATCATTATCAGTTAATACAACAAGTGAAGAAATTTCTATGGATGTTAACCTCTCAACAGATTAAATCTCAGGTTAAATGCTAATTAATGATGTTTCTGGTGTTTTAATTTTCATGAATAGGGGATTGGATTTTAAACAGCCTTCTTTTCCTGATTCTTGATGAATTTATGTACAAATAACTCAGTGTAGGAAGTCCTGATGCAGCTTGGAAATAAAATGGAATAAAATGTTCCTGTGTAGTAGCTAATGTCCAAATATTTGCAATCATTTATATAAGTGACAATAATCTCAATTTATTCCACAGTTAATTTCAATTTATTCAACACAAAGGGGATTATTAATTGTGGTAAAATGAAAGCCTGCAGTACTTGTGATAAGTGATGGTAGATTTTAATACTTCTACCATTCACCTGAGTTATGTAAATAGAAAAACGTGAACCTACAAAGTAATTTTGCAATGGAAATGTTTGTTAAAACTCCCATTTTGTTACTTGACACACTGGGATATGTGCAATTATTCCATTACCATGATGAGAAATGTCCACAATTATCATGAATACGAGATTTTTTATAAAACTCATTTAGATACCAGTGTTCTCTGAAATGAGTTTTCTATTTCAAGATTACCATATCAAAATAAATGTGCCTTATTTTTTGATATGTCTTGTTACGATTTTGGTGTCTATGTTACTGTTTTTGGGGAAAAGGTAGTTTATATAATACTTAAGCTGTGTATCTCCTATTTGACAATGCTGGCCACACTGATCTATGTACTCCTGCACCAAGTTCATGCTATCTTATTCTGAACATTTTGACTATTTGAATGTATTAATATGATGTCATGACGTGAAACACCGACAAAAAAAGAATAACTGTAGAAGCTAAATTCAGCTGCTTTCAAGAAAATTGCAACTTGATGCAGAGAGTTGATAGTAAGCAAGACATAGTTTGCAAACCCATCAAAATATGTGCTTGCATGTCACAGACTGTGGTGACCTGTTGATTCAGAATCATGTGCCTATATTTTAAACAACATTTTTCAAACTTGCAACCTCACTTACATTGCCAGTGTTCATGTTACTGAAGAATGGAGACTTTGCTTTTTCCCATATTAATTCATATTTAGTACTTAAACCATCCAAGTGTGAGAAATATTTCCCTAAGTAGAGCTGCTGTTTACAGTTAATATATATAAACATTCACTTGAGTATGAGCCCATTTTATAGTCTTCATTTATTTTCATTCCTCGTTCTTCTATCTCTTGCTTATGCTTTACTTTTCCATACCTTGTTGCTTATCCTCAATACTAATGCATGAAAAGTCATCATAACTGGTAAAACAATGTGCTAGCTCTAATATTGCCTCCTGTATTTAATTTCATCATTGTTGTTCAACAATTATATCAAATACCGAAGTCTATCAAAATATTCCATGTAGCTACAGACTATCTAAAAAGAAAATGAAAGTCATACTTAGATTTCATACATTGCCACAGGTTGGATCTCTGTTGAGATTGTGTAGATTTTCTTACTTAATTCAATCTACTGTGTGTTTTGTAATAATGGGAATACTTAGTAGGATCTGTGCAAGTTACATCAAGAATATAGGAACCACTAACCACAAATGGAAGAATCAGATAGATCCAATAAATGGATGTTTTCATGCAATAAACATGTACTGTAACTTTTCTTAGAAAGAGTATTTGAAAATACTGGTTTTTGTTGGAACTCAAAGCTTAGTAGACTTGCCAGCAGAAATTTCTCATAACATTTATTTTGTTGCTTCTTCAGAATTAAAATGTTTAAGAGACTTTTATGTGTTCTGTGCAAGAAAACATTCAAAATACTATTTCAGTTTTGTTAGGCAGAAAAGGAAAATTTTGATGCAATAAAGTTTTAAAGTATTTTGCCTCTTGGAATTGCTTTGAAAGATTATTCATATAGCATTGGTTCTTTACTTTTATCATCAGCTGTACAATCATGATGCCTGAATCTTCCTTAACCAGCAGATGTAATCCTTGTTCCTTTATTTTATTTTTTTTTTTGTGTAATGACAACTTTCAATTCAAGATCCTTTCCTGAAATCCTTAACTAAGTCAAAACTCTGGTCAAAGTCTCAAAAAAACATTTGCTTGAATTGGTTCAGAATGTGGCTGTCAATGACGTTGTGTTTTCATTGATTTGGGTTTTTGTTGGATTTTTGGTTTGGGTTTTTTCCACAAATCTCAATGACTTCCTAGGCAGTATTTTTGTGAATTGGCCATCTGATTAAATTGTATTATTTTGGGGTTTTTCTGTTTTTATAGCTGGGTTTGTAGCTATTGGTTAAGAGAAATGAGCATCTTTACCTTGCCAGTATGATTTTAAAGACAATGCTGTGTAAGAACTGGTTTAAAACCTTGTAATTACTTTCCATACCCGAGTTGTACCTGTTCTGATTTTATGGTTTGGGGTTTTTTTACATTCCTTTATCTTAATTTTCTTTGGTTTACTTGCTCATATTGTCTGAAAAAAAACTGATTTCAGCTGAAGGTTTTTGATATTTTCTCTTAGAAGGTTTTATATCTTATGGGGATATGTAAAATAAGATCTCTAATAAAAGGTAATGTTATTGTGAGATGTGGTCATTGTCATTAATGCCTTGGCTGTAATAAATTAAAAAAAAAAAATTAAATGAGAGAAACAACAAAGATGACGTCTTTGAACAGTTCATATGTCAGTATCTGTTGGGAATGACGGTTATCTGTAGTGAGATGAACTCCCTATCAAAGGTGCAATCTATTTCACAGCTGCCAAACAAAAGAGGATAGATGCTAACTTCAGAAATGTAAACACCTGAGATTGCACAGTGTGGGAAGGAAATGGGCAGCTCTTTTGCAAAGGAACTCTTGCACTGGCTTTGTAGAAAATATTAGAAGGTTTAAGATTCCGGATTTTTTTTTTTTTACTTGTGTGAATGTTTGTCTTTGAATCATTTGGGAGCAATGAAATGGAAGCTGTTCTTGTAAATTGACAAACACAACATTAGAATATAGCAAGTCAGAATAACAGTTCAACTGTAATTAGACTGAACAGTTTTAAAAAAATTATATAATGCTAATATAATGTTCTGTAATTGCACAGGGCAAGTTGAACAGGCGTAGATGTTTTACAGGTTTGCTTCCCAGAGTGGTGGTGGAGCTTGAGCATAATGACTTGCAAAGACAATAAAGTATAAATTGCAGTCAGTGCCTGGGGCTATTTGATGTTTGTCTGGAGAGTCTTAACTATAACTATAAAAGCAAACGTATACACACATGAAGTAAATCCCCATAATTTTAAAGCTGATGTTTCGCGATAAAAGATGGAAGCGTATAACATCTCACAGGCAACAATGGGTATGGGTCCAATTTAAAGCAGCCCTTCACCATTTCAAGGTCATCATATTTTGGAATCAATTAATATCAGCATGGCCATGTGGACAGAACATATTCCACTGATTCCAGTAAACAACAATGTATTCTTTTACTGTATGAAATTATACTAACTATATTTGATGTATACCTGTCCATAGTGTTTTAAAAAAACATGCTGGATCTCTCTATACATCTTTACTGATTGTGACACTATTGCTCAGATTTAGAGGGTTATTTTACTCACGATGAGTTATATATATATGCGATAAAATATAAAAGACAGATTCAGTCATTGTTCCTTTTTATTTTAGGATGACTACTCTGTCATAATATAATGAATTTCAAAAATCAGCCAAAGGTAATAATTTTGTCTTCTAAAAGGGGGAACATATTAAAAAAATATATTGTCTAGAATAAACTCAGGTCAATGGAGAATTATTGGGATTTTTCAGACAGTGCTGTTACTGACACAAAGTTTGTCTTTCTACAATTTCTCTGTAAATTAAAATATTAAATTGTGACCAGAGGAGTCAATATACATATTTTACGAACTAATAGATATTTAAAGTCCATATTGCATCACCTGATCTTAGTATGCCAGAATTTCTGTGGAGCATCAGTAATGCATGATTTCCATTACTCCCCTTCCTTTAGGTAAATTATTTAATAGCACTAAGTGTAATAAGAAAATAATTTAGTTTTTAAAAATATCCATCATTTATAAAAACGTGTGCTGTTTGGACTGTAAAGGCAAAGACATTTTTGATTATATATTTCAGAGCTTCAGGTTTTCAGTATAACACATTCTTCCTGATATGCAGTGCCTGTTAATGTGATGCCCTTTGACTGACAGTCTACAAAAATCATTCATTATGGGTATCAGTAGAGACTTCAGTCTCAGTTTTACCTCCACCCTTGCCACTCCCTTTGCATCAGATACATCCACCATACAGGAAAGCACATGCCTTTGTTCCTTTCAAATCATGACCTGCAAAGTTTCAGGGTCTCCACAAATAGCTGGTCTATTTTTATTTCTATCTTGCTTCTTTTGTCCTTTCTTTATTCTTGGCACGCCAGCTAAATGTGTGGGCATTTGCAGGCTCCAGCATCCACACAGTCCTCCAGCTCTGCCCATTGCACATTACAGGGCTAGAGTTGGGCTACCTGCAGTGTCAGCCAGAGCATGACATATGATAGATTCTTCAAGAATTACATGTTTTAAGTCGACATCAATGATCATGCAAATGGTGCACATGCCCTACTTGCTTGCCAGAGCTGCCTCACTTCACTGGCCTGCTCCTCAGAAATACACATCTTTGTTTCTGAAAATCCACTTGAACGGGCTTCGGTGCCATTGTCCCTTTTTCTCTTCCTCAATTTCATGACATAATGCACTCTTCATTTCAGGACCTTTTGGTCATCCACAAGTTCACCTGTAACCTACCTTCCAGAAGTCCTGTATATGTTCAGAATTAATAATTGCCTGTCATGCAGTTTAAAATGCCTAATGAAGACAAAATAGATCTTAAGTAAGCCTTGCTGTCTGAATCACTTGCAGTAGTGTAAGGACACACAGCTTTGCAAACACAAGATGACCTTTTTTCACAAAACAAATACCTGTGACAGTGAAAAGAAGTATTATCTGTGTTCTCTTTTGTTTTGAATTATTTAAAACAATATTTATTTTACAAGCTAAAATAAACAATATGAGTTTAATGGAAGCGATTCAGATTGACAATGATGGTGTCAAAAGATTGAATACAGCTATTACAAACATTCCTAATGGAGCATGTTAGTAAAAGTCCTTCAACGAGATAAAGAATTAAGGTTTGCAGGCCAAAAGGGATTTGTTTGTTTTGACCATGACCAAATCAGTCCCAATGCTTTTCTTGTATCTCAGTGAGTGAAATCTACTGACTTGGCTAGTAGACATGGGAAAGAATCTGTGAAAGCTCAAATGTAACTGTAAGGCAAACTTACTCAAATGGTTTTGCCACAAGGATCCACAGCCTATTAGCCTAATCGGTATTCAAATACACAAAATGAGTTGTGAATTTTCATTCATCAAATATTGGGATTTTGAAAGATAAGCCAAGATGATAATAATTACATTGCATTAGTTTTTAATACAGCTAATCAATGTGTAATTGCTGGTAGGAAAGGTACCTTACAATTTGAGTTTGTGGAAGTTCATTTTTAAAGATACAGTCTGTGCAAAATTCATGATTTGCAGCTCTTAGTAGCTTTCCAGAGAGAACACGTGAGGTGTAGTGAAATGGGAAACCCATAGTTTGGAAAGTTTTAGCTTTTAAAGCTCCTGCAGATGTGGATCAAAAATGGATCTCTGTACATTTTCTGAATGTTTTTGATAACTTTTACCCAGATTATAGGATATTTTGGTTTTAATATATAATATATAAAACAGTGAATCAAGTAAGTTCTAGTCAAGAAGGAAAAGCGTTCTGTCCTTCATGCTGAAAAGCATTCCTTGATGATGATATATATTTAATTGGGAAGAACAAAACTATGGATGCTAAAAAGCTTTAGCGGAGAAGTTTTCAGCTCTCAGCAGCAGTTTGTGAGAGCTCTGTTCTTTCTCATGCGAAACTATGCAAAACATGATAAGGTTTTCTGTAAACAGACTTTGCTAATCTTGCACCTGCCTTTATAATTAGAATTGTTGTGATACTGACTAGAGAAATGAATGATGTGTGAATTGACCAATTACCCTGATAGGTAGTTAGTTAGAGGTCCAATACCTCTTGCCTTTTAGGAAAACACTAAAAGAACTAAACACATAAAAACCCGTCTTTTATTAAATAAATAAATCAATCAATCCATTCCTTTCTGCTGATCACTCGTGTGTCTGAGTCCTAATTGCCTCTTGGCACCGCCGGCAGCAACACAAAACATCTCTTCCAAGATAGGATTCAAAAGCATTCTTCTAAATTCAAGAAAAAAAGGCTGTGTTCCACTGACCTAGCAAGAGTTTGGTAGAGGCCTACGTGTGACATAAGCACCACCTAAGTAAACATCAGTAGCTAAAGAAAAGCAGAGGCACTGAGATGTCATTCCACAGGGCTTTGTCAAAATCTGTGTGGAATCTTACAGCAGTCCTTGTCATTTTCCCATGTTTCAATTAAAAAAATTAGAAACACCAAGCAAGGCCCCATCTCACCATGCCCAACACACATCCAGACTCCGAGAATGCCATGTCATCTCTGTCATGATTTTTAAAATTTGGCAACATAATGTCTGTAGAATTCCAGTTCAATTTTCTATTGCAAACTGTGATCAAAATACAAGTTTTATTGGGCTTTCTAGTCAGTGTTTTCACAGTGGCACTGCCTAAAGCATTATGTGCCCAAAGCCTTGTGACTGGTGACAGGCTGTATTTTGGATATGCAGGTCACCGAGGAACAGGGTTGAAAAGGTGCTGGCTGTGTTGTGATGGGAGGTGTGGAACTGTGGGTTGTCAGGGTGTGAGTTTACAGTTTCTCTAAAAGTGAGAGCATTCACTAATTTAATGCCTCCTTACATATGGATCAAATTGAAAACTGAGATTAAAAGAATTTTTAACCATTGGCATTGATGCACAGTAATTTGGCACCACTGTTTGGTTTAATTTTGTGTTCTACACTTGACTTTAAAAGTAGGTACTGGTAAATGGAAATTAATCCAGAGGGCAAAGGGAAAACATTTTTGTGGTAATGACAGAGCTGTGATAGTACAAAGTGATTTCTCTTGTCTTAAATGATGCTTCAAACCATGTTTGAAAGTTCTTGCTTGTTTGCTGAAAGATGTTGACTTGGTACATGTTGCAGACTAAATAAGAATCAATACAGTTTTAATTGATCTGTTAAAACACAAGGTTGTCCGTATGATCAAATGAGAATAAATGTGAATAACTTTTTAAAAATTAGTTTATTATAGCCAGGCAATAAACAAAGAAATTTCCATGGACAGAAACAGAAGTGAGAAAGCAGACACTCCTAGAAGACAATTTCCCAGACAGCCATAAATGAAAGGAATTTTGTTGGGCTTTGCTTCAATTGCACATCATCTGATTACAGATTTGCCAGTGTTCCAGAAGAACTTTATGGGTTAGAAGAGAAACACCAATGTACATTCTAGTGGTCAAGGTTGGAAAAATTACAATGGCTGCTCATACTCATCTAACTTATTTTGTCTTTCACACTGGACATAGGTGTAGGAACACAGAACTTACTTTAAGAACTTATTGAGAGAATCAAGTATGTAGCAATTTTCCCTACTGTGTGTATTGCTGTTACTATGGGAGAAAGTCTGCAGTTACTGCAGGGTTCTTTGGTTCAATCCAATGGACAAGTAAATACTTGCTAATCAGCAAATCTGAAGTTCTGCTGTATTCATTTTGAATTCAGTCTTTGTTAAATTACTTTGGAAAACAGCAACGCATTTCCTGTGAAAAAGATTTTCTTTGCTCTGGGAGATCTATGTCTATGCTCCAATGATTAGAAGAAATATAAATATTGAAATTTCTACTGATGGTAAAAGGGTGTAGGATGCCTTACACTCAAAGATGCCTGATTTTTTTTAAGGAAAAGAGACAACTAAGTGGATTTATGGAGTTGGAAAATCAGTAGGAAAAGATCTGTTCTAGAAATACAGTTCACTTTCAAGTACATGATAAATCGTTCCTGATCTCACAGAGAATGCTTGAATGTCAAAAGTAAAGTATTTGACAGGGGAGAGAAACAACAGATGATCAGAGCATGGCTCCACTGCTTATCATAGGCAGAGGAACCTTTTAAGATTATTTCATTATTTTAAATTGTTGGATATTCTACAGTTCTAAAAATTTCAGTAAAGATAAGACAGAATCAAACTGGGGGAAAGGGAAATCTGACAGTGGGAAATGGGCAAATAATGGAACTGAGTGAGCATCTAGCCAAGACTAGGTCACTGGAGAACAGCAAAGCACATTGGTGTCAACATAATTGTGACTTGGAATTGTATGAGGACTGAAACTTAGCAAGAATAAAGAAAGTTTATAGTGCATGCGCATTTTCACATCTATTAGAGACCAAGGGAGAAATGTGAACCTACAGTTCTTTGGCAAGGTGAAATACTTGGAATCTAAAAATGCGGACTATTTTAAGAAACATTCAGTGTGGCGGTGTGGCAAAGGCTTAAATAGCTGAGAATAAAATAAGAAGAGAAAATAAAAGAAGAAAGACCACACCACCAGCACCTAAGTAGGAATTTTCCCCCAGCTAGGGTGACAGCCATTTCAGGTCCTGCATTGATGGGGTGAGTCCCCTTCCTGATCCCTATTGGTCCCCTGATCTCTTGTCCCTCCCTGTTCCTCCCTCATTGGTTTGTGCCCCATCACCCCACTGACTGGTCCTCCACCCCCAGTATAAATAGTGTACCCTCCATTTTGTGATGTTCTTCGGCCATGGGTCTTGTGTTCTGTTCAGTTGCCTTCTGTTATGTTTGGGTCTTGGGACCCTATTAATGCCTTGGAACCCCATGCTGAGAGCCCCTCTCGTTCTGTTCTCTCCGCCGGCGCTCCCCCAGAGGGAGCCTGCTCCGTTCCCAGCCTGCGGACCAGAGGACATCTGCGAGGGGAACGCTGAGCCAGGCTCCCCTGGGCACTTTCCTTTATTTTGACTGCGACAATTCAGTCTTCTACCAATATGGAGGGGACAGTGGGGATTGGCATGATGGCTTTTGCAAGATATTCATATAAAGATGAGATCAGTTTACAGCATCTGCTTGCCTAAAAACAGCCAGTATCAATCTGGTTGACAAACAGCAACATTTCTCATAGCTGGGCAGCAGCAGACAACCCTACAAAACTCTTGTTTGGAGATCTTGGAAAGCACAAGTGGATTTCTGTCATTCGAATAGTGTGCAGGTCCTGCCAATGCAAGCTGATAATGGTTCCAGTTTGAGAAGAGAAAATGTGACTCTGACTTCTGGCAAGGCAAATGGAGAAGCCCTTTACAAAAAGAGGTTATTTGATTTGTTTCACTCTGAGAATGGCAACAGATATCTGAAAACAGGAGATAAAACACCTTAACTGTTCTCACCCACGTAGTAAAACAGTGTCTAAATTGAATGTAAATCTCAATGGTTTATCTAAATGTCTTCAATTTAAGTCTGATTAAAGACTTTTTCAGCAGAAGGGCAATGCTACTGAAAGCCAAAAGTTTGTACCTGTGAATTCAAAGAGAAAAGACAGAAAAAAGAGATTAAAAAATACCCCAACAATCTTCCTCAGTTTTACTTTGAGTGATAGCTTAGATTGGTAGTTAAAACCAGAAGAACCTTGGTCTGCTTTCCCTCAGGTGTTTGAATGTTTCATCTTGATTGAAATTATAAGTGTCTTAATACCATCATATTCCCATGTGATAATTTATTTAGATATATTTTTTGAAATCACTGGAATTTTGAAAATTAGAACTGAGACCCTGAACATGTGTCTCTGTGACAGAAGTGACCAGTGCATAAAGCAGAAGATGTGTTCGGGTGTGTTTGTGACAGACTTTGTCAAAAAGCAGAATTATTAAAAGCATTCAGTAATCTCATTCAGGAGGATGCTCAAAGGCAGTAACCATGCAGACCAGTGTGGAAAGGGAAACTGTAGCCACAGAAGGCTTTTTGTTTTGTTTTGCTGCATTCAAGGAGAGCAAATAGGTCTTCAGAGCGACTCAGAGAATTCTGCTCTTAGGTGCACTGAAACACTCCCTGCACAGCCCTTTCCAAGTTGCTTATATGGAGATTAATCATCTGGGGCTCAGCTTTACTGGAATATGATATCATATCAAGAGATCAAACAGATTGGACACAGCAGTCTTGGAGCCAAAAAGATGCCTAAAAAATAATTTCAATTAAAAAAAGTAACAGGATATAAAGACAAATTCAAAAACATATATTTTGGAAGGTTATGGTATAACAATTTAGTGTCAGTGGAAGCTGTAAGATCAATGCCAGAAGATAGTCTATGTGTAAGAATTCTAATACATTTGTTTACACGTGATGTTTTCCCAAGTGATGCACACGTGTATAAGTAAGGACAATGCCCACGTGCTCTGCAAATATTGATTAGAGTACAAGACCACTGGATCTGTGCTCTTCTAAAAGCCTTTTCAAATGTATTTAATCCTCTTTTAAAAACAACAAAGGAAAAAACCACAGTTACAAATCAAGTACCTATTAGATTTAGTGACTACAGTGATCTTATTTCAATTTATGTGTTTGCATACTATAGGGTGCAAAGGAATGTGGTTTTAATTTATATTTTGAATTTCAGGAAATAATTTTATTTAGGACAGCTCTCTAGAAAACAGAATACTTTATCAGCATAAAATATTGTGAGAAACCTGTTCATAGTGTTTTATTTGAAAAAAAATTAAATATTGATTTTTATATAATACCTTCACACTCTTTCATATTCTTGAAAATTATAAATCTTTAGATTAATTAGTGCACAAATCAGTTTAAGTATTTTTTTGCTTGAAATTTATATGAATTAATCTATAATTTAGAGGTGGAATCAAGGAGTATTGCAGCTCCAGTTTAAACTTATATTATCTTTACCTATGTGCTAGAATATAGGCAACAGGAGCACTCACATCTGATTCCTGTTGCCATGACAATGGCTTTATTCCCTGTTTTGTGCTTGGAAGGGCTTGCTTTCTTCCTCCAAGCCTGATGCTCAGCTTGCTCCAAATTCCTTACATGAAGAAAGATAAGATAAGGCTAATAGAAGACTAACAACAAACAAGATAAGAAAGCATGTGTGCTTGTAAGTATGCCTCCAAATACAATTGAAGGAAAGTTATGAATGCAGGATTTCTTTAAGCAAAGGCCTACACATGGCCAAGCTTGTGTGACTATACATCTCTGCCTTTGTAAGAAAACTAATACAGTTCAGAAGAGGATGTGTGAATTTTGATACAGTTTGCACCATAATTTTGGACGTGATAAAGCCAGCGGGCCAAAATAAAATGTCATTTACAGTCCTGAAGCTCTAAATTCAGTGTCCTGTCACTTCAGACAACAGAGACATTTGTTATCACAGCTAATTTTCTCCACTGTTCACTATTTAAATATTTCTGTTCATCTGCATAAGCAATCTTCTAGTGCATCATCACTGCATCTGAAAAAAGCACGCCTCCAATTGTTTCCATGCTGTTTACTCCAAGGCTGTAGATGCAAATGGGAGTTTAGGAGAAAAAGTGTCATCATTTCTTCTTCATTGTCCTAAGAGTTTTTTATTTAAGAGTCCTCTACCTTTTAGCAAGTAGCGTAACATTTTATTGGCAGAAGTCTCTGAGTCTTCTCAATAGTAGCAGTCAGTACATGTAACATCATTACATCATTACTGACCTTTCAGTAGCAAATAATGGGAATTCTCGCAGTTGTGGACCACATTCACATCTTGTCTGTTACTAATTATTCTACTAGCATACAAAGATTAATATCCAACGCTTTATTACCAGTTGCCAAAACTTGCATAAGAAAATTTTACAAGTTAAACCACATATGTAAAAAATTTTCACCTAGTTTAGTTATAAATTATCCTAGAAATTGTTTGAGAGTTTAATAATTAGTTCTTGCAGCTATCACCACATGACACTGGATTCACAGACAGGATATGTAGCATGAAAACAATGCCATTAACCTTCTGTTCACTTCCAACAGAAACAGAAGTATCTGGCTTCCAAATCCCTTTTATATTGCTGCATCTGATTGCCTAGATGGAAAAATATAGCTAAAACCTATAGCTTGCCATAATAAAGCCAGAAAGGCCCTGTGCATTATGATCATAGTCACTTACATTACTTGCATTATAATGGGTCGGTTCCGGTTCAAAGAAAGTTGGGAGCATTTGGCACATCCATTCAGTGTCTTGCAAACTGCTCTGTCATTTCCTGTGTTGTAAAAATGGTATTTTGGGATGGCTAGTTGTATTTTTCTCTCCAAAATTAAGTCTGATGTAATCCATTATAAAGTGTGGAATGGAACATGCTGCCCCTCAAAAAGTGAGAGGCTGACACCATTGCTCTTTCGCATGCAGGTTTTCTTTCTCCTAGATTTAGATATTTTTCTCTTACAGATCCCAGTCTTTCAAGAAGATGCAACCTCCATTGCTGTCTTTTCAAGCAGTGTAAAACTAGTGTGCTGACATTGACAGCTCTGCTGGAGGTTGCACTGTAGGGTTGGGTCATTATGGAAGTGGTCTGGGGAGAATATGTCTGCTTTTCCTTACCCTAAAGAGTGTACACTCTGGAGTTCTTTGTGAGAAGCTTCAGGTCACTTTCCAAAGGACTCATTCAGTTTGATATTCACATCAGTCAGTAATAAGTATAAAATGTAAGTGTTCACCTATTTCAACCAATCCTTTGTGATTTTAGGATTCTCTAGCTGCAGACTGATAAGACTGTCTGAACTGGTCTTGAAACAGACATGTGGTATTTAATTTCCTCTCAAGATACCTGATAAAATTTCTAGGGATTCACATGTGGACACTCTTAACTTCAAGGGCTATAGGGGTGAGTAAACTGTAAAACCCTACAAGTCAGTTTAGCTGTCTTGTAAACTTGATTCTCACTATTCATTCTGCTTTTCTGTGTGCTTTACAGTAAGTCTAATACTGCTAATCTCCTTTACAAATACCAAAGGAAATCACACTATAAAACTGATTTAGGGTTTTCCAAAGGAATATTTTTTAGCAAGAAACAATATCTTTCTGTTATACATTAGATGCAGAATACATTTTTAGGTTTTAAGAAGAACTCATTTTTGATGCAAGTAATAATAGTTATCTAATAACCATTCTTATACAGTTATTGATTTACATTAAAATAAGCAAGATAACAGAAACACCACACTTAGAGGAAGTTGGTTTCCAGTGAGCCACTAGTGTTAGGAGAAAGGATGTTTGACTGTGAATTTCAAGGTTCCTCCTCTACACAACAATAAAATACCGCCCTATTCCAGTATACAAAGTTCTAACACCTCGGCCAGCATGTCTGGTACCATAAAGCAACTGTACAGAACTTGGAAAGCACTGATGATTTTGCAGATTCAATTGACTCTTCTCTTTCTTGGAATATCCTGCTTTCCAAAACAGAGGAGCTTTTGGCTTTGCAGAACCAGATGTATATTGACATTTATTGAAAACCTTGGTATTTTTTTTTTTTCTTATTTCCTTTGTAAATAATATCTATTAATATTAAGCTGTGAGACAGTGGAGCTTTAATTTTTCATCAGTTCAAGTTAGAATGTTGCCTTTTGTAGATGACAAATCACATCTGTTCCTTAGCTGGGAATACACAGGATTGCTTTAGGGTTGCAGGGGCAAGGGGGTAATACAACAAACAAATATGCACATGTAGCACAACTGTGGGAGGCATTCTGGCTCAAATGGCTGGGTCAGAGATCCAAATTTGCAAATCTTCCTACATTTAGATGAATATGCAAAAGAGATACTTGTCTCATGAATATTTCCTGGGATTGAAGTTTCAAAATACATAAAATTTAAAAATGTGAAAAATGTCTGGATGTCCCCACTTCATTTTGTCTCGAGGCTATTGGAAACAATGAAATACAAAAAGTTACATGAGCAGGGCTGGAAATAACATCCAGTTGTATGGCTCTCAGGAAGGCTTTTTATTCAATATGGGTATGTTATTGAAAACTCTGTTCTATGACAATTTGTGCTGGTCAGCAGCATGGTGACGGAGGAATAAAGAAAGTAATAAATATAAGAGGATGTATTATAGAAAATGAATGTAAGCTAAAATAAATTTATAAATGTGTTATATTTGTAGGTATTTACAATGAGACTCTCCTCTTCAGCAGCCCAAGCATGCCTCGGCTATCATCTATATTTACTATAATTTTAGCTGAGGTGACATGGGTTGCTGAGATTTGCACTTGTTTACCAACTATCCCAATTAAGTGGAATGTTTGTGTTTTAGATTCTTGAATGTCTGAGTCTGAGACAATGACAGAATCTGTTGATGGGATATTAAGATATATATAATGGATAATTCTTATTTACCTTCTATTAGACTGGTGAGTAGGGTTGCTCTGCCGTAGGTAGAAGTGACAGAATATGGCTAATCTCTGGCGCCAAACGGGTTCCACCCAGAAGGGCCCAGTGCCCATCACTTACCTTTGTTTTTAGAACTGATAATCTGCTTGAGTTGTGGTGAAAAATTAGTTCTCTAATACACTAACAAGTGGATGACTGCTTCAGGTGGCCTTCTCTGAGCTGTTACTGAACACAGTTGATCCTCACTTGTTGGGAGCATGATTAACACCCAAAAGTGAGCTGCTACATATCAGCCTGGTATCAGCTGCCTAGATGGCTGGTCTGCTTTTTTTTTACAGAGTATTCATAATTAAAAATTGTCCCCTTGCACTGTGACATCCGTTAGTTCTCCATAGATATTTGTTTGAAACTCACTTTATCATCAGTACTGCAATTGATGCCATACCTTTTCTGCTTTCTTCACATTTTCTTGATTTTTAAATGCTATTTCTTAGCAGTTCTTTTTTTTCTCCAGAGTTTTACACTTGCCACCAGCCTGTTGTAATAGATCAGATCAACAATAAGATCAAGTTGTTGAAGATGTGCTGGATAGCATCAACAAGTGCCTGTCTTTTTGCCACAAAAAAATCCCCCAAAATCAATTTTTTGAGAGACTGAGAGCAATCCATAACTTCTAACAATAGTGGTTTAACACCCATAAGTCCTGGCTCCACCTAGGAGATTTTGGGATCTTCCCCGATGTGAATACATTCAGAGATGATCACTCAAAGCAAGAAAAGAAAGAGAATGGCTGCTCTCTCTTTAGAGATGTTTACAATACATACATTCATAACTTACCTTTCTGTCTTCCTCAGAGTCCCAACTCCAGATTCTTGGACTGAGAGGAAGTGATTGGGAAATCTACCCAGTTCTGTATACATTGGAAATAAGAGCAGGAGGCTTGGATTTCTCCAGGATGAGAGTGTAAAACTCTCAACAGTGTCTGTACACTTGTACCCACAGCACAAATGTGTATAAATGGACACAAATGCAAGGTTTGGGTTACTTTGACAGTAGGGACAGAGCACAGAGACTGTTGTATATACATCTATCCTCCTATTCCCTGGAAGTCTTACCATCTTCAGATCCTCCAAGAGGTGTCCATGCATTTGTCTAGTCTGTTATAAAAGTTACCAACAGCAGTTAACTTCTCCTTTAGAAAACAAGAAAGAATTACAGTAGTCTTTCTGTTCTCTTTTATCAACCCCTCACCCTTTCATAAGATTTTCTCTTAACTGTTTATTTCTAATGAGATGAGAAAAAGTAATTTTGATTTCTTTTTCCTTTTCTTTTTCTCCTGTTTCTTTCAACCTTGGTGTCTATTTGTCATTAGACAAGACCTGTACGTTCAAACAGAAAACACCCTGGTTCCAAATTAATCATGTTCAGAAATTATTACGGAGCAGTACTATTTCTGTTAGATTCATGACTGGTTATTTCCGAGTTCATCCTTTTAGAATCATAAATAAGCAATAGCACTTGTCTATGATTGATCTCTAACCTAGCAAAACATATCTGCTAATGTTTTTTTAGGCATCTAGCTAGCAATTAGTCTTAGGAAAAAATCTGAAAGAAGAGAAAGAGTAACACCTTATTTATTATATGAAACATTCATTAGTTTTCCCAAAGGCTTCCTGCATAATTCATATCAATATTTGAATCACCTGACCAACAGAGAGACTGAAGAGCTAATGGTTTTTATGATGGTGCACTTACTTCCCTGTATGCAGATAAAAGTTTCATGGAATTGATCTCTTCTGATTGCAATTTGTTTGAAAGATTTTCATTTCAACTATTTCTTCTGCTATAAGAAGTTCTCTGGATTGTCTTGGAAAGGAAAACACTTTTCCCTCATTTTTCTGATTTGGCGTTATTCTTCTGGTATCGAATCCTTCTGATTTGAATGTTCTTGGCTTTCGGTATCTTCAGGCCTGCATGAAGATTAAAATCCTGTTGGTATTTACATAGTCTTTGGATATCTTTGAGACTAGAGTCTCTTCTGTGAAATAATTCTGCCCTTTGCTGTAACACTTTGTCCAGACTTTAAGTAATATTTCAACAATTTTAGTAAACATGATGTTCAGTATCTGCTCTCAAACATACCTTCTCTATTGACATGTAAATTCCTTTAATCAGAAACAAGCCTCTAATTTTGGACATGTATATCTACTGAAGTTTTTTCTTTCATTTTTATGGGTTTATATTCTTTTGGCATCAAACACATTTTTCAGGATTAGGCATTGCAATACATATACAAGAGACAGGACAAATGGACTGGGAAACGAATTTCAGAATATGGAAAGTTTTATATATATATAAAATTATGGGCTATAAAGTAGGTATTACTAAAAAAATATTGTTCATGTCTCTGAAAATGTCAGATTCAGTGCTCAGTGGCAGATAAGAAAATCACAGCATTGGACTTTATTCGTAGGAGAGATAAGGAAAACAAAAAACAAACCACACCAAACATACCAGAAAATATTCTTGAGAATTTGCACAAATCAACAGTATGTCCCCCTAGTGAATATTGTGAGTAGTTCTAATTATTTCATCTTTAAAATTTTATAGTAGAACTAGGAAAAAATAATGGATGTGGAACAGGGAAGATTAGAATGGCTTCCATATGAGGAAAGAGTAAAAAGCTGAGACTCATCAGAAACATAAAAAGATGAAATAGCTGCACAAAGATGTCAGACAAATTCAGAAAGGGATCTGCTGGCTGTTAAAAACAAGAACCTGAGCAAACCCACAGATCTGGAAATCCCTGAGCCTTATGCTTCTGGAAGTCAGGAGAGTAAAGTTAGGTAAGGAGTATTTAATAGCAGTCCGGTACTATTACTCTTGTTAAAAATAATATGTTGGTCACTGTTTGTTATACTACATACAGTCCAAATCTAACCAATCTGATCAGTTATTGGGCAATGTTATTTACACAAGATGCAAATAATTTATTTCTTTCCCCAGACCACTGTATGACTATTCTTACCAATAACACTCATTTATGCAGAATTATGCAGAATAATTCTCAGACAAGAATCTACTGAAATGGTGGTTGTAAGAAAATAGGTGCAGTTCAGATACATGGATAAAAGTTTATAAATAAGCAGAAGAGAACTGGTGTAGAGTAACCACATTTTGTATTATGTCAGTCAGCCTCACCCCGCTGCCCACTGAAGTTTGGAATAAGTACAAACAATAGTTTTCAGAACAGAGATATTGCTCCAGATACTTCTGAATCTTTGGTGTAAAGAAAATTAAATACCTAAAAATGCAGAGAAAAAACATATATGGTTATTTTTAAAGCCTGAAAGAAGGAATGACTGGTTTTTTCCCCCCTCCTGTTTCTGACTATTCGTAATTTTAAGCTTGAAAACCATCATCTGAAAAAATAGCAATATGTTTTTCTTGGGTCCTCAGAGCTCCGCTTAAGGCTTACTAGGTAGCTTAACTTATTTAACTTTTGGGAACAGAGTCAGTTTAGCTTAACACAGGATTTCTTCCTTTGTCTTTGCCTTTGTCCCCTAGCCCATCTGTAGGTCATAAATTAGAACTCCTATGCCCTTTAAATCCACATGTCTTGAATCCATGCATGCTCCTATTCCTTAACTGATGTGTCTGGTATGTAACAGGAATAATTAAGTAACTGAGCTTATTCACATGATACAGACACCTGGTCATGTCAAGATGAGGACAGCAAGAACCCCATTAGCTGCCCTAATTATAGGCAAGAGGCTGCAGCCTTCCCAGGATATTCACCCAGCCTTCCCAAAACAGTCGTCAGGTTTGTGTCCTGCTCTCTTTCTGCATGCTTGGGAAGAACTGTGGTGTAGAGTGGGCCAAAAGCCAAGCTGTTTTGGCAGTAGCAGATTATCATGCAATGAAAAGAAATCCATATGGCCTTTTATATATTTTAGTTGGAATGTAGCCATGACCTGATAAAACATGGAATACATGGCACTGGCACATTGCAACATCATACTCCTAGTCTGTTTGCTGAGGTCATGGATGAAAATACTTAAATACCATCAATTCGAAAACCAATACTTGAAAAATTCCCTAACTGCCTTTCCCCAGAACACTAGCTCTTCTTTCATCAGAGCTCCTTTCCATCTCCCTTTCACTCAGTTCCTCAACAATTTTTTTTAAGTTCATGTAGTAATTCCCCGTGCTCACTAATGTTGTGTACTTTCAGGCTGTTTAATTTAATCTATTGTAGGTGTTTATACACCGATATTTATTTTTCTGTCCCCAAATGATGAGAAAAGCTTCTTTGTGGTATGTTAAGCCACAAGACTGCTATGCTGCTTGAGCACACATGTCAAGGGATTTAACTAAACTTAATATAACCTGTTAGTACTTGCTAAAAATCTTCACTAGTAAAGCAAAAGAAAGAAGAGAAAAAAAGCCATCCTTCTATCTTCAAATGAGAGGAAATTCACAAAATATAGTTCATTATAGTTAATGAAATTACTGACTTTCCACAAAGTAGTGAAGATTACGGATTGGGACATCAAAAGCCCAATGCTCAGAACGTCTGAATAATTCTGTGGGTAAACTTGAGTGAACAGAATTTAATCTCTTCCATCCTCCTGCTGGCACATGAACTCTGCAATGTCTTGGGGCACAAAACAAAAGCTGACACAGGAGAGAGAGGCAGATTCCATCTCCACCTCATCCAGTGAAACAAACCCATGGCATCGGCACATGAAAAAAAATAGTATGAAGTGATCTTGGTAGGCTTGGAGAGATTTGGATAGGGCACGTCTGGGAGGAAAAAATCCTTTCAGAATTGGTGCAATAATCTGAATTTATCGTATTTCTTAGTCACTGTCTTAGCAGCTATGTTATAGCACTACATATGGTCAGCAATCTATATTTGTCTGTAGATGAGAATCTGCAGCCCCTGTGCAGTCGATTTTGGAATAAGGACTTGATACTCTTTATATGAGTACTTTCACCTTTATCCTTTCATTTTGCTTTACAACTCCAGCACACTAAATATGATTTTTGTGTTTGGTAAACCTTTTACTAAAGATTTGTTGAAAGTAAGGGAAAGCTAAATACAAAAGCTGCAACTATATTCGGAATGACTCCATCGTTCTCACCTGTGTTTTATAGAGCAAAATTCCCTCAGAAAAATGTAGATCTTGAACTAGGGCACTAACAAAGGATTATTTCATCATGTATTCCCAAAAGACCTCAAGGTGAAGTTCAGACATATTTCAAGTAATTGCATGGCACAGATACTCTGCTACTTGGTTGAAATATAACTCCTGTAGCAAATAAACAGATCACAGACCTTTACATCTATTCTTTCTGTGTGCCTTCTACAGAAAAATAATCCTTTGTTTCTGGTTTTCTATCCCTTTTTGCCCGAAGCTTAGACCTTCCAACCTAGGTGATATGTTTTTAACCTACTTTAATGCAGCACATGGGAACATAATTCCTACAGCTAGGAGGGAAAAATCCTGTATTGATGGAGATGTTTGTTTGGGGTTTTTCTATTCACAGGAAACAGGGTAGAAGTCTGCATGCTTATAAATAAAACTGACTCTTGTGTCCTGCTCATTTCTGAGAGAGTTTCTGAGGAGAAGCTGCCGTAGTGGTTTTGAAAATATCACCATTTGATAAATGTACAACATAAGCACAAAAATTAACTTTAATTTTCCCATTAAAAGAAGAACATGTTCAAGACTGGTTATACATTAAACAACGAATTCATGGAGACTATTTGAAGAAGGGAAGACCTTGTAAATGAAAGTCATATGAGAACAGAAACAGATTAGTCTTTATATTAATGTTTCTGTTCAATATCATTCAAATATTTGTCAATCATTTAATAAAGGACTGCGAGCCCCAGTCTGAAATTCATGGAATAATGAATGGCTTTATGTAAAACACTAAACAAAAAAAAACTATCTCTTTCTGTGCACATGTGTATAAACACATAGAGATGTAGTTATAGGCAAAACCATGCCAGAACCTTCTCAGCTTTGGCTGGTAGTTGTGCAGTTTGTGCTCAAAATAGTGCCTTGAAAACTGGGGGATTCTTCTGTGCATAGATGGAAGTCTTCAAATTAGACTGCAAGTAAGTGGCAAAATCTAAACTGAACATTTTGTAGGAGGAATGTGTAGGAGGCTGGTTGCTTCTTATCTTACATAAAAAGCGACCATTTTTTATTAAGAGCTATTTCTTCTAAGGTTTGAACAGAAAATCAGTTTATATTCTGCTCCAATTCATAGAAAATAATTTTAAAATCAGAATCCTAACTCTTTAAAAATTTACCAATGTTTTGTGCAAGAAGGTAAAAAAATTATTTTTAAAGCAGACATATTTTACATTAAATAATAAGCTTGCACAAAAAAAAAAGTAGATTCTTAAAGAGAAATTTGCTGAAACAAAAATGTAGGTGCTTCTCATGGATGTTTTATGAGATGGGATATTATAAGATATCAGATGTCACATTGCCTGATAAGGACACGTGAACCTAATTTTTTCTATCTTGTGTAAAGGAGTTCCTCTAGCAGAGTGAGTCAGTGGATCTCTAAGCCCCAAAATTAGTATGATTTAAAAAGATATTGTGGTATGCTCAATCAAATTTCACTGATTTCAACTTGACATTTAAGTGGTAATTTGGAATTTACAGACAGAATTTTCTCATAGTTTATGTAGGAGATAATATTCCCTGGATCTTTGTTAATTAAATGACTCATTCAAGACAAGAAAGCTATCTTCTTTCTTATTTCCACAGGTATTTGAAATACAGAAATACAGTCAAAAAGAGCTCTTGAAAGAGGAAGAATATTTCTTTATGCTGATTCAGCAATATAGATAACATGTAGTTGTTTTCCTACCTACCAGCTTCCAGCCTGGAAAGAAGCAGGCAATTTGTATTAATTTTCATTTAATCACGATTGTTTAATGTGGTTGTTTTTTAAAGCTGTTAGATTTTACTGTGTATCCAAAAACAATGTACAAGAGACCAAAGAGACCATGCTCTGCAGAGAAATATGTTGGACACATTTACTCCTTATGAATAAACTGATGTGGGTTGCTGATGTATGAGGTGAGATCCTTCCATGCTGCACCCAGCAGGGAAGAATCCTGGGAAATTTCTGAACCTTTTAGTGCACAGCACTGAGGTAGGTGTAGCATCAGCTGATATCCCTGCCTGAAGATGGTAGCTTTCTCTTCACTACCCACTTTGAAGTTAAAGAGTTTCTGCAACAGCAAGGTGACTGGCTGCATCCACAACTGGGTGGCTTGAGTGCAGAAGTTTTCATCCTGGTTTCAGTCACAAAGATTAGCCCACAGAGGATAAAATACTAGAAACACTGGGCAGCTGCTAAATCCCACAGGGCAGTGAAATGGAACCAGAACAAAAGGCTGAAGAGCTCAATAACCATAAAATGTGTGGAGGCAGGGAGGATGGAAAAATATTACCGGTGATGCATTCTGTATCTGCAAGAATCAAAAGATATTTTGATTATTAAACATGTTTCTACCACGTGGCTAACTGTTACACAGCACTTAAATCTAACAGGAAGCTAGCTGACACCACAGAAAAAGTTCAAGGGGCTCCAAAAAGCCAGTGACTTTATCTAAAAATTAAGAAATGATCAATAATCTAGAAAGAGGACCCAACTTTGATTAGGTGTGGAACACAAGAACCGGGGGAAGGGGAAACGAAATTAAAGAAAAACCCAAAAATCTCAGTCTGATTTTCAACAAAGAAATTTGTCCCACATCAGAAATAGTCCAGAGCAGAATGAAGTATATAAAAGGTGGGCATCACTCCAGAGCAACAAGAATTATTTAAATAAATAAATAAATCTGAGATATCTAATGCAAATGAACCTAATTTAGAAAGGCAGAGCTCTAACAACTGCTCAGGAGGATGCTGGAACCAAGACAAAGCTCAGCTTGTATATAAATTTTGCAAGAAACTTAATGACACCATTTTGCAAGAGTTTGCAAGGGCTTGCATAAAATGCACAAAATTGTGAAAATCCAATAACACCACAGTCAAATTCTCCATAAAAATCTGAAAGGAAATAGGTTGTTAAATTATTAAATGGTTTTAAGCTGGACACTGATGTACGAAAGAGTGTGTTGCCAGAAGTGGTACTTATTAATAATAATGACAAAAACAGGCCTGGGTATGGCACAGCTAATTCTATAAAGCAAAGTGTACAAAGGACAAAAATCTCCCCAAAAGAAGAAAGCCTGGGAGTAACAGGGAGTACAGTTGTTGCCATTAGTAATACTTTTCCTCCAGCAAATATCCCTTGGAGTAATACGCTTTGTAAGAAGTGTGCCTAATCTATCTGCTCAGCACAGTGATCTGAGAATGCTGCTCTGGACTGTGAACACTGAATGAAAATCTTGCTACAAAATAAAAGAAGCTGAAGAAGTTACTTGAGGAAGCAGCAGTGGTCAGGAACAACACCAGGAAGAACAATTTCAGTTATCAACAGATGACTCCAAAGGGAGTATTACTATAATCCTCTTTTCAGCAATGTGAAAACTGCTGCTTGAAACTGCAGACTATTTGTCTGTGTGTGAGGCAAGCAACAGAAATGAGGCATCTTCAATGCAGAGGAACTCTCTAAATACATAAGGCTTTCAGTCTATGTGGGAAGCAAGCATTACCTGAAATGGAATCGATATCTCAAACTATTATTGCCAACAGAGGTCTTGGAGACTGGCACTCTAACCCTTCTCTATTTACTCTCCTAGAGAAAATGGAAAGGGCTTGTTGCTGTTTGTTCTTCCACCTTTACAGGCTGACAAGGATTCTTAAAATCAGTGAGTACAAAAACATCCAATAAGTGGTTCCCAACTACTTAATTGGCAGCCTGTTTCCATCTCTGAAAATCCTTCCTAGTCCATGGTATGTCATTTATTGTAAATATTATAATTTAAAATGAATATCAGAAAGGAAATCAGAAATGTATCAGAAAAGATACAAGACACTTGGGAAGAGCTGGAGCCCTTGGGAATGAGTTATGTAGTGGAGAAAAGTCCAAATACAAAACTGGATAACTAGTTTAGCAGAAATAAAAAAAAGCCCATAATCTTAGTCTCACAGACTTCACATTGCACTGGGAAATCATCCTCTGTAGTAAAGCAGATACAAATTTATTTGATTTATTGTTCCACATTTCTGTGTGAAAATATTCCCATGCCATAGAACATGCCAATAACTGGGAGAAGGTGGAGCACAGCTTGCTGTCTACAGCTCATCACAGCAAAGATCAGCAGTGGTGAAGTAGTTAAGTTCACACCTATTTCTTCAGCTACCAAATGCTTTGAAATTCAGAAACAGGGGACATCGGTGAGCAGTGTGTATTATCTGATTTCTTCTGAGAATAGAAATAAACTTTATTTGGCAGTAAATGACATAAGACGCTTTCAAAAGTGTGTATATGAGCTGGAGGAAATCTTAGCCAAAGAAACCATATTCTGGAATCCAGTGGAAGCAGGACACAGACAAATTCTTCTCTGAGTGAGGAATACAACCATTCCAATGAAATAAGGCACGTATTGCTCTGGGTTAAAAATGCACTGTAAATGGATTTATGCTGCCAGAATTAAGATGACTGGCACACTTTAGGGTATATATATGTGCTAGCACTAAACCAGGCAATTTTGTAGCAGTGGAGGGGAGAAGTAGACTCAGATTTCAAGGTGAAGAGACTCGCATCTTGAGCAGGCCACTCAAATTACTGATAGGTTTGCAGTGAAGGGAAAAATCTCATAACAGAATCAGGTAGATTAAGGCTTGCATGGGCATGCCTCCCTGTACATCAATTACATCTTCAAATTCAGTATAGGCATAGGATAAATGGATAAATGGCATACAGGAATTAAATGAAAGCACCTAGTTTTAGACAAAGGAAACACTAAGAAAAGCCTGAACAAATAAAAGCAGTAGGGTGATGCAAGAAGGGATTAGGGTCTGGATGTAGGCAAGATCACAAAATGTAGTGATTTAAAAGGAAGGGGAAGGCAGAACAAAATGTTTTGAAGGGAAAAAGCTGGTGCAAACTTCAAAAAGACATGGTCAAATCAGGTTTTTGCTGTACAAGAGTTTTTTTGGTGGGCTTTTTAAGTGTGGAATTGAAGGAAATAAGTGTAGATAACCACATGAGCTCTTAGTAACAGAACTGTGACCAAGCTGTGTGGTGTGAAAAACTGTCTGTGAACTTTCTTTGGACACAATCTCTTCCTTCAAAATCCTTTGTCTAAAAGCCTGTGGGTTTCTGCAAAAATGAGAAGATTTCTAGTACAAATATGTTTGACTTTTTACTTTATAAAGATTTCTTCCTTTATCCTAACCCAAAAGACAAGGTGGGTCCAGAACTTTATTCATGTGTAATAATGAGTAAAAAAAGAATGAAGTGCCCATCTCAGGCTTTTGCAATGCAGTAAGATGAACAATTCATAGAGGAATACCATCAAATGGAGCAAGGGCAAAGGTATAAAGCTTTCAGTAATCTCAAAAGAATCCAAAATTTTATCCACCCCTTCCCCTGTCTGCTTGACATTTTAATGGTAAAAAATCTATATCTAGTTTCCAGGTTCATATTCTAGGGGGAAAAAATGAACATGCTAGTTTGATCAGAGTAAAAGCTTATGAAGAGCACAACTTACTAGTGAATGTACACACTGTTGTACAGAAAAGCCCACAGAAATAAGAAGAAGCAATGGTTTGAATCAAAAGACAGTGAGCCAGTGTATTTTGGTAATAACTGTAGTTATCAATACAGGACAGTACAATTTGAAGTGAAACCTCATGAAGAGATCAGAATCTTATCAGAACCTTCTGTCAAATCTTATGTGTACATAAATCCAATGTGTTTCTTTCTCCATCTGAATGGATGCTAATCAGTAATGTTTTGAAAAACAAAATTTCTGTGAGTAGCTTAAATTCATCCATACTCATTAGATGCTCAATTATGTGAAACAAACTTTTCATCATATGCCAGAGGTTTAATTTAATTTGCCCAGGATAAGCACTTAACCATACCCATAAAGCTCTGATCTTTATTTTTTTTTTTAAATTACCTCAGGGTAGTGAAGCAAAAACTATTAAATACTGGCAATCTATAGGCAGACTAAAATTCAACATTATTTCTGCTAGATCTGAAGGTACTTACTTCAGTTATTTCTGAAAAAATAATAATAAAAAAATCATTAAATTCCATGCTATACAATTGCTCATTGAAGTAAACTTTCATCAATAAGGTAATTTAACCTTCCACTTGTTTTGTGGACTGTACTTCAGTTGTATTATGATATTTCAGGAAGAATAATCTCTTAAAGATGACTCAGAGGACTTTTTCCAGTAATTTAAAATCAAATATTTTCTTTACAAAGGGGCAGATACTCAGTTTCACACCCCGAAGGCAAGGGAAGTTTTATTTTTAAGAAATGTAATATTTTGAACAGCATCAATTATGTTTATTTGCAGTTTTAAGACTGATGAATTAAATCAAACTTTGATGAGAAGAAGCCTTGCTAGACTAAAGCAGGCAGCTTGCCTGCTCTCAGGGTTTTCTTCCTTTGAAAACTAAAATCAAGTTAGAAAATGAGAACCAAGCAGCTGCAAACAGTCCGTACATGGTTCCTACCTGAAAGATAACTTCAAAATTAAACAATTTCACATGTGATTATAGAACAATCTTAACTGGATCCTATTTTTATAAATACTTGGAAAGATTGGCTGCTTGATTTTATTTCCTTCCATGAAGATATTGTATCAAAAGGAGTTATCACTAGTAAATGTATATCAGCTAAATATTTTTAGAGAAGACTCCTGCAGCTGATCAATATCCAGGGTTAGATAATTTAAAATAGTTTTGGCAAACCCTTTTTGACCAATAAGTGACCTCAGAAGCAGCACGGTATTTACATGTCTGAAGTTATTGCTATTAAATGACTTGCAGTTCCTCTAATAGGGATTTTATGATTTGGTGTCCTAAAATTAAGTTCCACCTGAGTAATTATTATCATGACATTAATTTTCTTGCCCCAGCTGCCAAGGAACTGGATATAGCACATGCAACTAAGAAAAATCTTGTCTCCTCCCACTTAATTTTCTTAATACAATTCACTAGGCTTGTTTTGAAGCTGGAAAGGGTGGTTGAACAGTCGACGAGGCTGCCCAGGGAAGAGATGGTGTCGTCATTCCTTGAGGTATTCAAAAGATCCATAGATGTGGCACATTGGGACACAGTTTGGTGGTGGACTAAGCAGGTTGATGATTGGGACTTGACCTTAAACGTCTTTTCCAACCTAAATGATTCTAGTATCCTATGATTCTATACTATATACACTGTAATCAGCCTGGGGAGATCACTGTTTTACAATGTTGCC
>VWZT01010351.1:10323-32256 GCA_013397055.1 Pachycephala philippinensis | reverse complement strand
TTTTTTTTTTTTCCCCCCAAATACTGAAAAATATTCAGGTCATTAATTACACTTGTAGCCATAGTTAACTTAATTATGTAGGGGTAATCAAGCTTCTTGCTTCAGGGTGCAAACTAATTACCGCAAGGGACATCTGCATTTTATGGATGGCACTGCAAATCTGGAAAGTGCTTAAAAAACTCTTCCTCTTCTTTTCAGATATGCTGTTAATCACTAACTGGACCAGAAACTGACTTTTCTTGTGTGAAAAAGCTTTATTGCATGTAAATTACGTGGAAGCATGGTCTTTTCTATTGCTGAATAAATGAAACAGTACCATCATCTGTAGAGCCTGGGTCTTTTGTTCTAATTCATGAGGGAAGCAAAGCTGACAAACTGAACAAAAATAATGGCCTAGTGCTGTATAAACCTATTACCACAATTTAATTAATACCTTATCTACCTTAAATCTCTTATGAATGTGGAAATTCATGTTCTCCATACTGGACTGAGAAGAGACAGCAGTCTTCTGCCAAACAGTTTGAATGTTTGTACTGTGGACAAGACAGCATTGCAAATCAGGCCATTTCACAGAGATCAGATAAGGTGCATACAGTCTTTTCTGGTGTAAGATTTTATCCTGTTCTGGAGAACTTTTCAGAGTTAATGAAGAATTATGAGAAACAGTGTATTCTGTAAAAAGGCTATTTCTTGCAGAAGATTATGAGGAACCAAAAGAGTGGCTTATCTCTCCAAAATTATAATGATGATTGATAATGACGATGATGATGATGATGGTGATGATGATGATGATGATGATGATGAACTTTCAGTTGTCTCAAGAGGCTTTCTAAAATCTCGTTCTTTCTCTATGTTCTCTTTTGTTCTTAGACATACCTATTTTTAAGGGTTTGACTTCCCAGGAACTGAGCAGTATTAAACAACATACTCACATATCTTCTTTTCTGCTAGTAATAAAGTATTTCAGAAGAATGAAAATTGAAATATCAGCAAAAAAATGCATAGCCCATGAAGTGACAGTGATCAGAACAGGGAAGAATGGTTAAAGAGTAAAAAATGGGACTGAGAATTGAATTCGGGATTTTTGTCAAATCACTAAACTTCTCTACATATCATTGTCCTCTACAAAACAAAAAGTTCATATTTATTAACTTCGTGAGTTTCAGTTCATTAAAGTTTATCACTGTTTTGAGACCAATTGAAAATATTGTGTATGAAAAAATATGTGTTTTTATGGAAGGTCTTCAGAAATCATATTAAGGTGCATATTAAATTTGTAATGAAATACAAAATCGTGTGCCTCTCTGAGATGAGAGAGGAACCCAGCTTTCAGGAAAAGTAATGGAAATTAATAAACTTGACGGCTGCAAGTTACCCAGCAGGTGGCACAGTTATAATTATCATTTTCAAAGAAGATATTCAATAAGACTCAGGATTCTTCCTGTTTGAAAAGTAATTGCAGAGATTCTTTTTGTCAAAAGTCATTATATGCCAAAACCTTTAATGCATGTACAGCTTTTAATTGAACTTTAACTCTGTTTGCCTTGGCAAGCTTTAGGAAGCTTTAGCAAAAGTTAAGTAAGTTCAAAAGTGTGATGAAGCCAGAGCCTTAGCTCCAGTCACAGAAGACTCAGTGAGGGATGGACCCAAAGCACACACAGAGCTGCACATCCAATGCTCCTTCTTGAATGGGAACCCTGAGTAAGTTTGACAGCAAAGCTGATCCCTGATTAGGTCTCAAAAACACACCACGTTCATTTAAAGCTGCAAGGACAAATATCACAAGCCACACGAGGAGAAGTCAAATGCCTCTGCTATCAGTGTCAGAACAAGACACTTGAAGATAATCACCTGACTGGTGCTTGGAACATCTGTTCTTGTGAGCAATTACTCAGCTCCAGACAGTCACTGGAATCAATGAGTCCCTTATGCCTAAAAAATACCTACTGTTTTAGGTACATAGGAACATCCATCTCCTCTAAAAAATTGAGCTGATTCACAAAATGGTACTTATGAAAAGGGCAGAATTAACATCCTTTATATTTACCTTCAGCAGAACAGACCCTGTTTTTAGTGCTGAACTTGGGTTTTCTACCTGGTCACAGACATTCTGCAGGCTTATCAGACCGTTCAGCATTTTCATGCTTTCCATCTGAGTTACTCGTTTTGCTTCTATTAGGAGAAAAAGCAGTCCTCTCTCAAAAGTCACTGCCGTGATTGCTTTCTCACTGTGCAGGCTGGACAGTGGATTCAGCCACTCTTTCTGTTATACCAGTAATTGGGAAACAGAAACAGGCAAAATGCAGTGCTTTTGTTTTCTTTGATCTTTCACAGAGAATTACTACCATGAGCCTTGTCTTGACCCATTTGTCATTCTAGAAAGGCTTTTTGAAAGATTTAGCAGCCTATGATAACACAGAATTGAGAGGGCAGAGGTCCTCCTTTAACTAAGTTCCTTAAGATACTCTTCAACAGAAATACCAGGACAGTTTTCTGTTTCTAAAATCCTTAACCCATGGTCAAGAGTTTTGAAAATATTTCAATTCCAAATATTGCAAAGCATAATCCAATATCCCTCTTTGTTGTCTTACACTCTGTGGTAAAAGTGAACTATGCTATTCATTCCATCTTACTTCTGGAAGTAAAGCTTTTTAAAAGTAAGTTTTGCAAACCTGCTTAGACTTTTAGGGTTTTTTAAATATATATTGCACACACGTGTTAACTGTGTTGTTATTGACCTATAATTCTTTCTTCATTAAAGGCTGATCAGAATTTAATACTAGTGGTTTTGAAGTGCCAAGTTTTCAGGCTGATAAGTGTGTATATGAATAAAAACAGTGTTATTTTAGCTCCATTTTTAATGTGACAAATGACCCATTTTGTGTCTAGGGATAATTAAGTCTCAGAATATATTTATTTCAGGATTTAGGTGCTATTGGATATAATAAGATATCACCCAACAACTATTAGTAAACGTTTCCCCATATCCAACAACCTTATTAATCTTTAGTAATCTTTGTGCAGGAAACCAAAAGCAGGGGTTTCTTTTTACAGTTTAAAAAAAAAGATTAGCTATGTGTTGAAGAGCAAGTAATATTACTGAGACGTAGTAATAGAATAGATAGAATGCTTTGTTATGTTGGCCTATCTCCACCTCTTACAATAATTTTCAGAAATAATATTTTTTACTCGTTACATGTATTACCACCTTGTTAAAGAAGCTTGCTCATCATCCAGAGAGAAAAGGGATAAGGAGAAACAGGAGAAAATGAAGCTGACATAGAGGAATCTACATTGGTTAAAGGATTTCCACAGCAAGGGCAAGAGCAAGAGGAGAACACAAAATGGGTCTGCGGTAGTGGCTCTTCCTCTGGTCATCCAGTGGGTGAGACGAACAGGAGTTGTAGACAGAGAAACAGGAAGCACTGGGAGACCCAGTGATCAGCTCAAGAGCTAAAATAAGGATGGATGGGCTGAGAACAGAAAAGTCATGGATGGTATGTAACAGGAAGTCAAAAAAATCCTAAAGACTGAAAGATTGTTAGAATGGAGATCTGCAGCAAAAGACAGGTTAAAATAGCACATTATCAAGACTGCAATTAAATAAAAAAATTTTTTAGGCTGGATTTAGATCCAAGACTCATCATTATTTTAAAATAAGATGATGAGGTAATGTGCAGATAAGGGGATGGATTGATCATTGACTTGAAGGCTGGCATCATCACAGATGAATTCAACAGACTATCACAAAAGACGAAAGCAACTGAAGATCTTAGCTCCAGAAAAGAAGCTGATGGCAGGATACATTTGATATGAGAACAAATGGAGGAAAGTGGCTTTGACGCTGCTGCTTGAGGAAGGAAGCTACCAATCCAGAGGTGACAAGGTAGGGAAAGACACTGAGGTTCCCAGTGCCTAAATTATTCTCTGTATGAGAAAAACTAAGGTCACATCTATGTCAGTGTACGTGACACAGTGATCCAGGAATGTCCATGAAGAGGAAGATGAAAGGTCATGAATGTCTCAACTCTTCAGAAACAGCAATTAGGAATCATGTTAGAGATGGAGCGTGCAGTCCAAAAACTCAGAGAGAAGGGTACAGGACAACATGCAAAAGGGATGAAGAAAGTAAAGAAGGTAACTGCATGGAGAAGGCATATGGTGGCAGCAAGCTCAGTTTTGGGGCAGTGTCAGCCCAGGCCTTGAGCAAGAGCCACAGGAAAGTGTGCAGGTGATATCTGGAACCTGTTAGTATTTGAAAAGGGAAGCTGGAATGCAGGGAAGAAAAGAGACTGTGGGCTTTGAAAGCAGCAAGGATCAAAAAGGAAAGAAAAAAATTGAGGAAATGGTAAAAGATTGGTGAGAAGCACAGGTGAACTGCAGGGAATACTTAAATAACCCTCTGAGTAGTATTTAAAAAGTGCTATAAAGTCAGCATCTCTGGAAGCTTAGCACTCTTTTCCTGTCCCCATCCAGGCAGCTTACGCCTTGTTCCATGCTGCTGAAGTCATCTCTCTCTTTCCAGTGTGACAGTGTATACTCTTGCAATTGCTTCTTAATCTTTCTCAGGTTTAGCTTCTAGTACGATATTTAAAGGCATGCATTTATTCAATGTAAAATTTCTTCTTGATCTGGATTTTAAGTTTGCAAAGATCCATAACAGACCATAAACAAAATAAAAACTTAGGTTTCTCATTTTCTGCTTAATTGTTGTTTCCAGAAATCAGGTTTTATGAGGTATTTTTAATAAATAACTTAGAAAACTAATGTGTATCCTTGGGGATTCAGGGAAAAATAATCATTATAGAAGGTTATCTGATGCTAACTAGCACTTCAGACAGCAAATTTGGCTAATTCTTTTTCATATGTTGTATTTTTCTATATAACACGATACGACATAAGGTTTCAAGCTTTTCTTTCCAGATGTGGGTTTAAATTAAGAAGTTCTGTTTTCTTTTATTCTGAACTGTTTCCTCTTTTTTCTTTTCCTCTTTTTTTTTTCTTTATTCTTCTCATGGTGCACAGTCTTGAGCATTCTTGAGCATATAAGAAACTGGAATCGACTGTTCTGTACACCACATTCAGATTATCATAGTGACATCATTCTGTAAATGGCTAGGGTTAAATAAAATAATTAATATATGAAGCCACATGAAATATGTTTTCTGTTAATTGTGCCCATCTCACCCTGTACAGCATTTTAGCAATGAGTCATTGTAATTAATTGACTGTACAATAAATGGACTAAAAGTTGAGCATGGTAATAACACCCTTTGGCTTTGAAAGCATTGGCAGAATGATGTTAGCATAAAAATCAGGTTTTACATCTTCATCTGTAGATGCTTTAAGGCAGTGGATGCCTTTTGGGTGTGACTCTGAAGGACAGTAGTGCAGAGCACACAGTTCCAGCTGCCAGCTTGGTGCCTGATGGACTGCCAACAGAGCACAGCAGAATGTTCATGGGCTTTGGCACAGTCTTGATCTGAAGGGACTGCACAAGTTGTTTCTGAAGTTAGTTTATGGCACATTTGCCCAGGACACGCTGCTTTCCATGATGCAGACATACTCTTAGGTCTATACTGACAAAATGTTTTCCTGCCGTATTTGGTTTCTAAATATAGCTGGGGCTGAAAGAAATGAGGCACTAAAACTCCTTTAGGGTGGTGGCTGGGCTATGATTTATTATTTTTGTGACCTCAGAGAAATCTGAGACTCTGAATTTCAAAGCTGTTCTTTCCTCTGTTATCTTTGTAATTTGGCCTTCGATACTAATAAATTTTGCCACGTGCACAGTTCCTGAAAATGTTCACATTTACAAGGGGATAGTAACCATCTAGTAATAATAATAGTAGAGCCTGTAAAAGACAGGATCTTAAACTCCAGATGCCCAGTGCATAGTTCTGCTTCAACTTTTATAGGAAGTTACACTGTCATTTTGTAAGTTAAATTTCACATGCATTTAGCTTCAGATGGTTTTCAGTCAATATGGCAGTTCTCTGAAGTATCTTATGTAATTTTTTTCATGTCATACTTTTAGTTAATATTTAAGTCTTTTACCAGAAAGAATTGCAACTTTTAAGCAGCCTGGAGTCTTGGAATTCTGCATGCAGAAACTGAATTTATTGACACAGCAGTAGAAGTGAAGTCCCTTGTTTTGTATAGTCATTACCCACGAACAACAAGAGTGTACAGAACATTCAATTCAAAACTGACTTAATATTCTAGATAGCATGGTTGTTTAATGATAGCCTAGAAATCATCATTGAGGGTATGTTCCAATTTTAGTTTCAAATGCACAACTACAGAGCTACCAGCCTATATTTTACACACACACTTATGTTTTCAATTAAGACTGAGGAAAAAGGGTTTTTTTAAATGTGCTTTACCAGCTTTCATACCTACTCTGAATGTCTCAAACCCACATGTTAGCAACACCAAATCCTACACTATTATGCATATTTGAAATAAGTTATTAAAAATGTCAATAAGTGGCCCCAATATGAACATTGTGATGTTTTGTCACCTTGTGAGTGTAATTTTTTCATATTGAATAAACTGTATAAGAAGGCTTGAATAGCACTTATGAGGAAGTCTAAAAAGTGTTATTTTTTTATTACAAAGTCCAAAACTCAGTAAGCAGAATGTATCTTTCTTCTGTTTTCAATGAGGTTTAGATGAAACTTTATGATGACATTCTGTTTTGATTGTTTATTCTTTATGATGAATGACAGACATGTACTAATGAATCACCCTTTTGAATGCTAGTGCTATATTTAAAATAGAGGGCAATTATTGATTCTGATTCTTTCTCCCTCTCTCATTCAAATAAATAGATTGCTTTATTCTACCAGCCACAGGAAATAGAGGGTAAAAACGTGGTAGTCCTGATGTTGTTCTTGTCTAGGTTTTTTTCCCTACTTCATGTGCCCTTAAACACTTTACTCAATCTATGATAAACATCTTGTACCTCAGACTGTATTTTCTCCACAGAAGATGAAGAAACGTGGATTCTTGTTGGAAAAAAAAATACTTTCTTATTATCAAAACAGAGAAAGGCACCTTCCCACCAAACAAACAGTGTTATCTCTAGGGCATCATCTAGTAACATCTGTAGTCTATTTCTGAAATCTGTTTGGATGACACTGACAGCACTGCATGGTGTCCACTCCTCACCACTCATAAATAAGTTGCAGAAGAAGAGCACTCAATTGCCTGGGAGGCCTGTGGCTGGCACAGCGTGCTCACCAGGCACTTGCTCAGCCTTCAGCCCGTGACAGAGGTGCACAAACACCTAGGTTAGCCCTCATGGCTGCCCTACAACGAAGGCACAGAGGAGTGAGGCGTAAGTCAGGTCTGTGGTGGCTGTCAAGAACCAACCCACTTCCCAGGCAGCTCTGGGTTGCTTTTGATAACAGCTGCCTTCAGCAGAGAGCAGTGAGAGTGCAGCAGCACCGGCAATTAGGAGCTCCTTTTCTGGGAGGGGAAGGAGCAATGTAGATGCTTCATACCTAGCAAGTGTGAAATGTGGCTGTCCCAGCACTGAAGGGATATGTGGTGGCTTCAGACCCTGAAAGGACCAGGCTGTGGCACCATGTGTGGATCTGGGGCAGATCTATGTGTGAGGTCTGCAGTAAATATTTGGGCAGGGGGAATTCATATGAGTGGCTTGCAAGAGGATTCTTCGTGTGAGTGTGTGAAGGAGCAGCATATGAAGGCAGAGAGATTTAGCATAGAGAAGATGAGTGGTAGGTAAAGAGAAAATGAAAGAGGAATCCACAGTATAGACAGTCAAATATAAATCAGTGGGTTGACAGCACAGCTGGGCACATCCTCTCTGTGGCCCTGCTGAGTGCCAGCTGCAAGGAAGGCCATCTGGAGCTCTGATTTATACTGTGATTCACCAACATCAATGACAAAAACAGCTGGCTGCCTCTGAGCTCTGGGTGTCACTTTGATAATGAAATCCAGTGGTCCTCTTTCAGTCAAAGGTGCTTTCTTTATGAAAGACGTGTATCTTTATGAAAGTTGCAGTTACAGTTACACTGCTGTCAGTTGAATTTCTATCATATTTCTCATCTGAATTTGGGTAATTTCCTTTTTAATGCCACTGTGTCTTTGAGAGACTGGTGTGCCTGCACATTAAAGTGAGTGTTATAACAATGTATCCTGTTATAACAACCAAACCTGATCAATATCTGCACAATTTAAGAAGGTCTTACAGCTACACTTTCTAGAAATCTTGCTTTAGGAAAACACCATACAGCAGAGCATGTTCAGAAGGCGAGCAACATTTATAAGCTTCTTGCAAGGGTGATTTAGCTACATCCAAAGAAAGTGTTAAAGCTGTTGGAAGCAGAGATAGCTTAGCTGCTTCTTTAGTGTCAGAAATTTAACAATGCCTCATGGGTTCCTTTCCAACTTGTCCCTAAGTGAAACTAGCAGCCCAATTTTGTTCTCGTTGATGTCAGTGAGGAAAGGAACACTGCCTAAATTTGTTAGCATGCATGGGGCAGGTTTCAGGATAGTCCAGATAGTCCGTCCTTTCAGTTTGTTGTCTTTTGACATCTTCCCTCAGAGTCTCCTGGCAACAGTGGCACTTCTGACAAAGAAAAGCCACACAGACACTGCTGTATCCCATCAGAATGACAATGACTTCCCATTCCAGTATTTGTTCAAACAGTTGTTTAAATATGTGAGGCACTACACTGGAGATGAAAAAAATGTGTTGCTGAGAAATATATTAGAGGATTTTGGAAGATGTGGCAAAGCAACACTTGCACATGTGGAATAGACTAAATAAGCATCATTTTTCAAACGCCTTGTTGGTGACCTCAATTCAGAGTTTTTTCAGTAGATAGCTTTGGCTGTGAAATAAAAACTGGACAAGACTGTCTCCTACAAAGTACAAACCACAATTTGCAAAATGAAATTCTTAGGAGGTCAAGAAGTTACACATCTCCAAAAAATTACATTTAAAGTAAAACATTGCTCTTGCCTAGTGCATTAGCATCTACAGTGACAAAGGCATTCAGACATCTGAATTTTCTTCACAAGGCTTTTACATGTTCTTTTAAGAATATTCATAGGTAGCCCAATATAAATGTACGGCAAAACAGTGAAGTGCCCCATACTATATGAGAGGTACAAAGGAATGATCTAGAACTCATGTAATTGATTTTTCAATTTAAGTTATTCTCATTCTAAACCACTGACAGCAATAAAATAGGAAGGATTAATTTCAAATAGATATATTCAGTTGTATCTCTAGTGCAGACAGAATGGCATCGAAGGACTATTTATACCACAGTGCCCGTTAACACCCTTGATTGATCGGACCATTACAAAGCACCTTGTGGCACATGAAATTGCAAAACCCCGGCAGAAGGGCCAAATATAAAATGTGTAATGCCAGCATTGGACTGTCCACAGTGGCATCATTTTCCTACCTACTTCCAACAATTTTTCCTTCAAATTTCTCCGCCCTACCAATAAAAAATAGGAAGACTCTAGGCTTGATGGCAGTTCAGCATGCTGGTTGCAGAGATCCTCCTTGTGCTACTGGCTGTTTTGTACCAGACCCAGGTTACCCACAAGGCAGATTGCTCTGCTGAAATGCACCATGCTGGACAGATGTTGCCAGAATGCACTGGTAACTTTTTGGGAGACTCCCAGAAAAGGGCTTATTTGACACCTTAACATCCAGGTTAGAGGACAAGCAAGAAGAAAGGTGTCCTTACACCTATGGCTGCACTGCAGGCCTCCTCAAAGGGCCCCGTCTTAAAGGATGCTGTTGGATATCAGCTGCTCATCCCTCTTCCCAAGGGACAGCAATGACTGATATAATTTTGTAAGTGAGAAAGAGAATTAGATGGCAACACTGAAAAGAATTTTTTCTAACTGCAATGTGTGCAGCTTATTCACTAACACAGCAAATCCTTTGTGAATTCTGTGCCAGCTTCTTCAGTTCAAGTCTACTGTACATTCAGTTGATTTAAAAAGATTGGTTTTGGTCTTACTTTAAAGTTGTGGTACTTATGCATGACTTGCGTATGAATGAGGTGAATGAATTCATTACTGAGAAGCCAGATTAACTTCTGCAGCTGTTCAGCCTGGGGACCTTGTTCAAAGCATGGCCAGAGTGACTGAAAAATCCTTTACTGCATGAGGCAGTTTTAGGCTCAAGTGTAATATAGCAAGTAGCATTAGAAATGTTAGATTGGAAAAAAAATTTAAATTGCTTGCTTACACACATCATCTGCAGAATAAATATATTTTAGAGGGCTACTCTGCAGGTAAGTATTGACAATGTATGAGTAGTCCCCACAGCTGCCTGACCTTGAGGGTGTTAATTTGTGTCTTGAGTGCAGCTGTGATGTTCACAGCTAGTATTCACAACCAAGATGTCAAAGGAGCTTTACAAATTGTGGATCAAATACAGGATGTTTGCTGTGGCAGAGAACAAAGTGAGAAGGAGAAGAATACCTCCTTTCTTCATGTTTGACATTTTACCTAGATCACAGATGATCTTTCAGGTATGCTCAGAAATTCTGGGAGAATTTTTTTTACTTTTTAGTAGTTAAAATGCATACTCTATAATACTGTGGATACAAGTTAGGTGGTAGATAATTTCCTTGCCTTGTTTGAGTATGTTTCTGACTGCCTGTTTAGGGCACTCTTCTGTTACTTCTTAGGACATGACTGTGCAGTCATTTCATGTTTATGCCTTCCAACTTTCAGAGCTCATTGAACTGTCATGTTATACATGCAAATTGTAATGGCAGAAGTGACTATTTTATTAGAGTACAGGTTATAAAATATGGTCTTGGTAGTTTTGTAATAGTGTTTATGGATTTCTGTTTTAATTACAGCTGACATACTGAACAGTATAGGTGTGCCTGTTGTCAAAAGGGCTTATCAAAGGAAAATATTGATAGCATGACAGATCAAGAAATGGAATTGTGTGAACAGGGGACTAAAACCACTGTCATGAGTCTGAAAGTAATTGTCTACATGGCATAAATTCTTCAGTATGAATTAAAGAATAATTGAAATTCCATTTAAAGAATATCTGAGAGTACAACCTGTGGGGAGAAGAAGTAACGAAGAAAAAAAAAATAGAGAAAAGAGATTCAAAGAGACAAAAGATGTAGAGCAATGAGGCAGTTCTATAACAGAGATCACAGCAGAAAAGCACTATACAACTCCTGTTGATAGACATTTAATATTAACAATGAAGGATACTTTGAATTTGCTGGTTGTTTTTCAAAAAGCAAGACGACATCAAAGAGTGATTTCTTTCCTTCTGTTAAAGAGTGACTATTTATGCTTGCTGGCATTTCTCACCTGTCCGCCAGAATATATTCTGGTAGCATGGCCTATCTGCAACTGTAAAACATCTTAAAAACTTTATCTAATTTATTAAATACCTAATTATTCTCATATGTCTTGCTCACATACTGTTTTGCATTGTTGGGTAACTTAATATAGTTGGGTAACTTAATATAGTAGCACATGACAGTGGTGTTTCTCTTGATCTTTGTGTGATTTTAATGTAACACATTCAAATCAACTTCTTTGAAACGATAACTTGACTGAAGCAAGCAGTAACAGACCGAACCAAAAGTGGCAAGTATGGCAGTAAGATTTGCAAGTTGTTTGATGCTTACTGCTTCTGTGTTTCCACGTAACAAAATAAACATAAAATGTTTTCTTTTAATTTCCAGTGAACTACAAGAACCTTCAACTCTACTCTGCTTACCAGCAGTAATAATGATAATAATAATAACAGTAAAAATAATAATCATGAACAAACCAAAACAGAGAGTATCAACTTCACTTTTGCAACCATCCACTCTCTATGGACTGCTGCTCTGTCAGGGACCCTACAAATTCCCTGCATCTCCAGTTTCAAGCAGTCCAAAACAACTTCTTGTAGGTTCTCTTAGAGTACTCCTTGGACTTGGTGAAAGGTGACAGAAACCACGATGCTTCATGTAAAAACCATTAAGGCTCAACAGGCATTTTCAAATAACTTGTTTTGCTGGGGAATTATTAACTTCTGAAGTTACCAATATGTGTTTCCTTGTATCTATATGCTTAGGTAACTTGAAGAATCTTACTTTTAAACCACAATAATTCACAATGAATCTTCAGCATGAGCAAAGATGCGGCAGAATTATAAACACCTATGTTAATGAATTCCGTGAGACACTGTGTGCTGGACCAGCCATAGAAAATGGTTATTTTTTCTAAATTTGATTTCATATTTGCTAGAATATTCCTGTAGTCTAAGCCATAATATGGTTAAAACTGTATCTCAAACCTATTAGCTACAGATTTTGAATAGTTTCTATGATTTAACTTCACAAACAAAACATAATAACAGCTTTGCAGTGGGGTGCTAGACGATTCCTGCATGCAGCCTAGTGTTTTAAGGCATGATCACATCAAGAGCTAGAGATCTACTCTGGACTTTTTCACCCTGGGAATGTGTATGTGTATATGTACACATAATTTCTAGCTGAATTGCAGAAGACAAAATTTGCAAAGGAAATTATATAAGTGAAGACTGTAAAATCATAACTTCCTTTCTTTACACCTTTTTTAGAGCCAAGAAAAGGCCTTTTTGTCTGCTTCTTCATACACAGAAGTAATTAAGAGTGTGTTTAAACCCTAAACAAGTGCATTTGCAGTGACAGGGAGCGAAGCAAACAGCAATGCTCCTAATTTTACATGACTCCAAATACTTATGCAGATCAGAGCTGCAGAGTCATGTTGCTGATCGTTCTGTCATTCTAGCCTGAGGTATACAAATATCTTCAATTGTGGATGTGAAGAAATGTAAATTGATTCATGTTTCTGGCATGCTCATTTCTTGTCCCTCAAGGACTAATCTTGAGTTTGCACTAAAATTTGCAGAAAAATCATGTGGCTAATCTTTGTTTTTAAAAGTGAACAGTAATGCATATATTTTCTGGTTTAGGATTTTACCCTTTAAAAAAATCTATCAACAGTGTTCTGAAATACACTTTCTTAGTATTTCCCACAGTCCTGTCACTCCTCCCCAGTCCCCCCAAGTTATCAGACCTATGCAAATTCTTGATGGGCTTGGCAACAACTTCAAGAGAGTTTGGAATTCTGTAGGCAGTTTTACAGCAACAAAAGACTCTTGTACTTTATCTAAGGTTTTGGGCTCTATTTGATTCCCCTTTTTTACAACAGTATCTCGGAACCGTGCTTCAGAAACACACAACAGCATATTATGCTGAGATGATCAGCAAAAATATTGACCCCAGGTTGGCTTCTAACATTTCTGAGGAGTCCACTAAAACACATCCTCATGGGATGATTTTTAGTTTTGTTAACCACCCTACAGGCAAAGCTTCGTCCCTTTATTCTTGTACAAATTCCCAAATTTCTTGTACAAATTTTTCTCCTGAAATGCTAACTTCCTACATGGCATTGTGTCAAATTCCACTGCATCCCAAAGAAAAGAGATGTGGAGCATTTTCCTTGCCTAGAATACTAATCATGTTTTTCTGTGAAAAACTCTTGATGAGACAACCTGCCATTCTCATACTGTTGCATGTTTAGTCCATTTTCAACTTGCCCACAATTTTTTTTTCAGTAAAGAATAATTTGAGCCCTACCTATTACAGGTTTTTAACTCTTGCTTTGATGAGATATTTTCCAAACTCATTTCTCCTTGTAATGCTTCTGTTTTGAACCTATATTAATATTTTGTTGAGCCATGTACTGTTTTCCAGATTGATGGTACCTTTGGATGAAAGATTCGTTGTAAATTCTCACTGTTTGATATGGGGTTTCATTTCCCAACTCATTCAGAATTCTGGAATAAAAAAATATCTTTCTCCCTAGTGGAAAAAAGCCCAAACCAAAACCCTACATAATTTATCTGTTCTTTTGTTTATGCATTAAAACTTATTATGTGTGTTAAACTCAAGCAAAATACTGATTTTTGGAATCATACCTACTTTACGTACTTACGTTCTTCTTGTAATTTCCTGTGAATAGAACTGTAACCTTTTTACTAATAGCAACAAACTCAGAAAGAATATTGTCTTTTTTGTCTGACTTCCATTGTTTCTAAGATCAGTTTCAGGCAGCGACAGTATACAATCTGCTTTGAAGCCACTGACCCTGCAAATCTTCAAAGCTAATGTACTTCATACCCTTCCTTGCATTCTCTTCTGTCTCTCCCTTTTGTTTTTATTCTTTTTAATTAAAGGAATGGAGTGAGTGGGGGAATCTGTGTTTTAATTTCTTTTGACTGGTTAAGCTCAACTTGGCTATCTGTATAGTCTCCTTCCTTTAGCTGAGCAAACTCTTCAGAATTTTTTGATATAATTTAAAATAAAACCCAGAACCTTTAGTGCCATTGTTCTCTTCTGTGGTAGTAAATCACTATGGAAATAAATCTCTGTGAAAATAGGCTTACTGATACATATTGATTACTATTATACAAATTTGGGGAAGAAACAGTGTACGTAATAGGGAGAAGTGGATAGACAGGCATTCCATTTTCCCAGATGATCCTGAGCACACCCAGGAACTGCAGCTCCACTTTGCCAAGGGTGATGCTCCTACCTTGAGAATTAGCTTTGGGAATTGCTGCTACAGTAAGCATCAGTATGAGTTACTCAGCATTCTGGCAGCTGTGCTTTTAGGAAAGTATGAATTTAAGGTAGATGAATATGGAAAAGCCACAAGCTGCTCAGCGCTTTTGCTGCAGATCAGTGCTGCCCACTTTTCCAGACAGAGTAGCAGATTAGTCACCAGTTTGCAACAGAGGAATCCTGTTCCACAGTATTGAATTTCACCCTGGAAAAACAGCCTGGCTCAGGATAGCACACTACAACCACTTCTGGCTCCTGTTGTCTCTGTGCATCAGTCATACGTAACATCCAGAACTTTATAACTGCTATAATGATGGAAATTATATTGTATCATGAGTTGTATGAAGTAGAATGTAAGTAATGCTCTAGTAAACGTGGTCAAATGGTTGACAGTCTTTTGTTTGAAAGATGGGGTTTCCTGATTGGCCAAGAAGCTTGCAAAAATTATTAATATTTCATAGTCTAAATGAAAAGATGTAGTGCATAGGATTCTGCCAGGGAATGTGCTGGGTGATGTACTAGTTAATATTTTCATTTTGATATAGATGATGGAAGTGAAAGCATAGTTATTACATTTGTGAGCAGTGCCAAGTCAGGAGGGGCAGCAAGAACCTTGAAGAATTCAAAATAATCTCATCACAACGAAGCCATGTCCCTCCTCGGTTTCAGAAGCCATGCGATACATGAACACTCCTCAATCCCCCACTACAGTGGGCACTTATATTACACTGACTATCTTGTCTGTAGTCATTTAAAGAAAATTTCCCACGTGTGAAGTTCAAGCCATGGAGGCTTTTAAGGAACTGGTCGTATTGCAGGGGAACTCAACTCTCAACATTTCAAGGCTTTGACAAATATCTCATTTTAGGAAAAGAAATAGTAATTTAAAAGCTCTTTAGCCTTTAGCTATGCTGGGGTGTACTAATGGGACCTGTAGCACGGTTTAAGTTGGATCTGTCTTATGGGCCTGTGAGACGTTTTATGGAAAAATCCAATGAAAGAAATGTTGACTGGGTTATATCTACAGGAATATTTCAGCACTCTGCACTCCCCAGATAGAAATTAAAGCAGTAATAGGATAAGACATCTCTAAGTCCCTAAAAATAATTGAAATCTGACCTCTTCTCACTGAATACTGCAGGATCTGGTTGTGGATTAATGGTATGAAAGAGTGTGCAGCTGTTTTCTCACAAATGAGGAATAAATTCTTACGACAAAATCAGATTTCCTGGTTAGTTTTTTCCAGTCTTGAAATCTAAAAATTTAAATCTTAGGCAGGATGACACAGTGCCAGGATCTGTCAGGCCTGCCTGCAAATTGCCATTTCTTTTGCTATTTTGATACACTTTAAAAACTGCTTCATGGATTATGTCATACCCTTCTGGTTATTAGAAAGTGAATTTTAAGTGCTTCTAGCCACAAAGTAACTTTACTTAATGTTTCAGCTGTGAGAAATTTGCTTTATCATACCCACAAGAAACCTGTCCAAGAGCAATGGTTCTGGCATTGTGTTCTGGATGTGTAGGTTTTCTGCCGGAAGAAAGCATATTTTCAGTAGGTTATGGTAGTTTGTTTTCAGATCTTTGGTGGAAAAGCCTGTAGGTCTGCTACACTCAGATTCTTCACAGCCACCTGCACGTGATAAGGAACAATCTCTGTGTGAACACTTGAACCAGAAAGAGAAATAGTCAGAAGGCAGGAATGGGTGGCCATGGGCTAGAGTGTGCATGTGGGTGATTGGGGGATTGCCGCACCAAGCTGGGCTGCCTAAACGCCAGTGGAGTTGAGATATTGGTTTGTCTGCTAAACAAAGTCAACCAGGCTTTCACTGTACAAAGACCTCATGAAAATTAATAAATTAACTCACTCTGAAATTTAGGTATTTAGTGCTGATTGCTCTAAAGGAGCCCAAAGGGAAATTAGAAATTCTGTCTTCAGAGCACAGCTTGAATAATGTTATAACGACATGTAAACAATGAGGAAAAAAAAATTAAACAGCTGCTTTTGAAATAAGTACCATCCATTCTGTGCTGTGAATAAATTGGGGATCCCTGTGAAAAAGATGGTACATGACCATATGTTTAAACTCTTTCTTACTTTATATTCCTTGTAGCATTGCATTAACACTGCGCAGAAACTTATAATCTAAAGTGCTTCGCTCTTGCATTTCTTTAATTCTTATCACGGCTCTGAAGTACCAGGTTGCTACGTGATGGGCAAATGAGGAGCTATGGATGCTGCCCTTACAGCCACTCTGTGTCTCCAACATGGCCCTGTTCACAGCACTGAACACTGTGTCAAAAAAGGACAAATAAGAGGAAAGAAGGCATTGACAACTGTACTCAAGGAAAATGAAGAAAATGTGATGCTAAAAAATACCCAAGGAGGTATAAAAACAACACGTTACAAGTCTTGAACCAATGAAGAACATTTCTGTATTTCACATTGCAGCATGCAGTGGGTTTTTTTAACCCCAGCCGCCAACTAAGCACCACACAGCTGCTCACTCACACCTGCCACCAGAGGGATGGGGGACAAAATTAGGGGGAAAAAAAGGAAATGTCATGAATTGAGCTACAGACAGTTTAACTGGAAAAGGAAAAGCCACACATGCAAGCAAAGCGAAAGAAGGAATTCTTTCACCCCATCCCATGGGCAGGCAGGTGTTCAGCCATCCTCAGGAAATCTGGCTTCCACCACACCTAACTGTGACTTGAGAAGACAGTTGCCACCACTCTGTATGTCTTCCCCTTCCTTCTTCCTCAGCTTTAGATACTCATGCTGTATGGTATGAGGTTTCCTTTTAGTCCATTGGGGTCAACTTTCCTGCCCAAACCCTGTCTAAATCCTTTAGTGTTCCCTCCTAAATCCTTGTGCATCCCCAACCTGCTCTCTCTTGAGGTGGGGTGAGAGGCAGGAAAGGCCTTGACTCAGTGCAAGTCCTGCCCTACAATAACTAAAACATCCCTGCTTTATCAACACTTTTTCCAGCACAAATCCAAAGCACAGCCCCGTGCTAGCAACTGTGAGGAAAATTAACTCTATTCCAGCCAAAAGCAGCATAATAGTCTATTGCATCCCAGTAATAACATAAAATGAGATGGTTGTTACAGTACTGTTATCATTTAATAGATCAAGTGGGCAAATGTCATTGCTTATACACATTTACTGAAACAAATATACCTTGAAATGAACAGAATTAATCAACAGGTCACCCCTACCTCTGCCTTTCAGAGGAAACTAAGTCAGTTCCCTACATGCAGCTGCAGTAACAGAGTACCAAGCAGGGAGTTTATTATGCAAGCAGCTGCTGTTCTGCTTCTGCCTAAGCGAGAAAACACGATAGTTTCAACAAGCTGTTAGTAACTCTGTGTATGTGCTGTGTAATGTATTATGCAAATTCACTCCTTTAAACATTAATTTGAGGTCAGTCTGGAAAAACGCCAATATTCTTATAGTTAGATGAGAAACTGCACTTTGATAAGGTTAGCTACTAATTTTGTTAATTTATTATTGCAACCCATATTAAGCCATTTGATCTTGTCATTGAAAATACCAATTTTCTTACACTTTAATCACTTCAGTCTTTATTAAAATTTGTACCAGCCTGTTCAGTCAATAATTGAACAAACAAAAGCCTGCACTCAAGTTAACGGTGCCGTTTTCTTCCTTGTGTAACTGCTACCAAATAGTGGCCAGCTGGGCTTGTTGTGGGGCTGAATGCCCAGAGTTTTCAGGAATGACAGAGAAAAACAATGTTGTATAGGCTGAGGCCAAGCAGTGTTACGAAGACTTGGACTTGAAATGGCACACTTCACATACATATTTGGATAACAGGAAGCCTGATTATCTCTGCCGAGATCTGATTGTGACTAAATTGGTAGCTAAGATGAGGTGCTTGTCTGGAAAAGATAAAAACTTGTGGTTTGGCTGTTCATAGCGAAGTGATAAGTGTTGAAAGATTGAAGTCAGAGGGTATACAGATCACAAAGCATTTCAGTTGGCTTTCGCAGTTATGTGGCATTGCACGTGAACTAATTCTGCCTGGAGGGCCCGCTTAGTTTGCAATCAAGTTAACTCATTAAGAAATACACTGCATGCTAGAAGACTAAAACCAGCATGAAAGAGCAATGTGTATTTTTCTGCAATTTTTTTTGGTAGCTGAGCTCAGTGGCATTGCTAGACTGTACAATATTGTCACTTGACTGATAACATATTTGTTATTTGCAGTATGGTTGGGGTTTTTTTGCCATACTGCCTTTTGCAGATCAACTAAGACATGTATCCAATGTGCCAATCTAATCTTTGTTAATGAAATATTTCCTGGTTTGTGGGGAGGCAGAGTAGCGGACCCTGTAGGAATGCTGTAGGAAAATATAGGAGTGCTACAGGAATGTGAAGCCATTTTCCAGTTTTAGGAGAGATGTGTCATGAATGAAGCAAATGCCAGTAATCTTACACCATGTTTTTCCTGCTGTGCAAAGATTTGAGGGATCAGGGAGTGGTGGTGACTTAACGGCTGTTGAGGAAGGAAAAGGGATAAAGTTTAATCTCATACAAATCTTTTGTCAGAAAACTTCTGCATGTGATGTGGCCAGTCATAAACACTGGTCATTTACTACTGAAAAAACACATCCGCACAGAGTCTGCTTCTCCACAGAATGACAGAATTATTAAAGCACAGGATGCCACCATCCAAATGGCAAGTAAGAGCCTGACTGAGAGTTGTGCAGTCAGAGGAGTTACTCTTCAATGAAAATCCTCCACAAAGGTCCTGACTCTAATCTGGGTGCAGTTATGGCAGAATAAATACCCAACACTTCCAGTTGTGAAATCTCAGAAAATGTGTTTACTTTTAAAATAAAGGCTGCCTTTGCAAACTGTGCATGCACTTAAGTTTTTCTCCTTCTTTATCTTTTCTCCACATGGGTCTTCACAAGGCAGAACTTAACTAACAACCCTTCCAGTCTAAATATCTTTCTCCAACCTTGTATTTTTTTTCATTTATTTTTCCTTCTCACCCCACATCTCCCACCAGTCTTCCTTGCTGATGCCTCTGCTGCCATTTTTCATTTTATTTCTGCTTAGTTTGTTCCACCATCATGTTTTTCTGGTGTGTCTTTCCCTCTTCTGTCCTCTCTACCCTGGTTGCTAACCTCATTCTGAGCAAATGTGTGTCTGAATTTTTTCAGACTGTTCAGACAATCAGCTTAAAAACTTTCCATTTCAGTGGTTAAACTTGTCAAAACTAAAGAAATTATAAATTGGTTTTGTTGACTATGTCCTTAAAATCCAGAAGTATTTGCATGAAAAGATGAAGATTGAAATGCTGTTTTTGGGTACATAAGGCACTGTTATTGTGTTGGCATGACGAAATAAAAATACTGAAATTCAGTAGCAGTTATAATTAATTACTAATCAGGAGGGTCTCAGAGATTCTGAATTATGAACAGAAACATTCTTCTAAATTATCCGAAAGTATACAAAGCCTTAACAAGGTTTGTTGGAGTTTTTAATGATGTGAAGCACAAAGACCCTGATCCTTCTGTGTTCAAGCCCAATTTCATGCTTTGCACTGCATCTCTTTTATTAGGTTTGTTCAGATTTACTTGGTGTCTATAAACATTTTAACCTTAGGTTTGCTATATCTATTTACATGCTCTCACATATTTGCAATGCAGTGTCTGTCCTTGTGCTGTGGATCTTTTTGATGCAAGCTGACTGTAAATTCGAACATATAATGCTCCTGAAGTTCTGATAGGTCAACATTTGTTTTCATCTTGAAATGGGGTTAAGTGTTTGGTGTATCAGAAGTTCACATTATAAGCTTCTAGAAAGAAGTAATTTTGAAATACAAATTTTCTTTGAGGAGCTGTGAGGGAAAAATAAACTTAATAATAGAAAATTCTGTACCTGTTCTATTTGTTTCTGCATTTGGTTTTGAGAACCAGTGAGAGATACAAGCCATCCGTGCAGCAATCTAATAGAAAACCTCAGCTACTTGTAAATAAAATCACTTATCTAGATTAAAGAGTTGTATTCATCATGCAAGAAACTTTAGGAAAATATGAAAAGAACTGCACTGAGAAACTAGTCTTTCAAAAAAATTTGTTTTCGATTACCTCCCAGAAAGTTAAACTTTTTTCCCCCTAAAATGATTTAATAAAAAGTGAATAATACATTAGTGGTAAATAGAGTTCTTTGAAACATTTTGCTCCATTCTTAATAAATGAGAATATTTTCATGTTTTCCTTAGAAGCTTGAGAGTAGTATGGACATAATTTTCCTATGATAATTAAACTTTAATTTTTCAATATACTTGTATACCTCTGGAATAATTTATGTTAGTGTTTATTTACTTCTGTAGAGGCAAAAATATATATGCATACAAATTTATTATTTGAGATGTAGGGTGCAGTTTCTCAGATAATGATTCCTGGTTTGAGGAGAATAGGCTTTCTGTTTTCAATTTTGCATGCGGAATGTGGTACATGCTGTAAAATTGCTGATCAATATTTGATGAATATTAATTTTCAGTTAAGTCATTTTGGACGTGAAAGAAATGTTTTTTAGGTTTTCTAGGTTTTTTGTTTGTTTAGTTGGTTGGTTGATTTGTTGATTGTTTGGTTTCTTTAGTTTTCTTTTCTGAATTTTTCAAAAGCACCACAGTTTCACTACCACAAATATTTAAGGAAACCTTAAAAAATGAACTTGAATATTACAACAAAACTAATTTTAGTCTTCAAAAGTAGAGCCTGTATGTTGAGTAATATAGGTAACTAAAAGTCTACAGAAGTAATGATTATTGATACAAGTTGTTCCATTAAAAAGCAGACACTATGATGTCTGCACTAGTCATGAGCAAAACAATACAAATTAAGTGCTTTAAAAAATGTGCTAACCAGAAACTATTAGCTCACCGTGCTCACCAATAATTTTTGATAACGAATGTCTGAGAGTCTTGTCATTTGTTAGGGGCCAATTTGTAAAGAAACAGGAAAATTTGTCAAACAAATTGGTTCATAATGAATCGTATAGTCTGTTTTCCTTGGATATGCAGTTGGCTTCAATAAACCTGTTCTTTGAAAATCCCTGAGCTCCCTCAGACTACCAGTCTACTGTCACTTCAGAAATTTTGGACTTAACATTATCTCAAGACAGATTTTATAAAAGTCAAGGGGTGTTTCACCTCCCAACAACTGTAAGTAAGCAGATGTTGTGGAATGATTATTTAGCAGTAGTTTCTAAGTACCAGTGTTTATATTCCGGTATTAGACATACGAAACATTTAATAGAA
>VWZT01010350.1:182133-217187 GCA_013397055.1 Pachycephala philippinensis | reverse complement strand
AACTAATTTATATGAAAAATGACAGCAATCATAAAATTTAATTTTCAGACATACACCATGACTTTCTCAGCTTCTCAGCAAAACTTTTTAAATGCAGCTCATGCTTCTACTTCATTGCTGTCCTTGTCACAAAAAGAAATTAGTGTAACTGCCCTATGAGGGTTGTCTTTAATGATTTCTTTTTTCAGTGTAGAAATCCAGAATTTCTTTTGTCCAGATACACTTTGTATCAGTCTCCACAGGTTCCTGGGGAAGATACAGTGGCACCTCTCACACAGTCTTTGGGAATAGTAGAAAAGTGTTGGGATTTGTATGACAAACACTATGCTTCTGTTTAATACTGATTTTCTGGGAAATCAGTTTATCCATATTAGATAATGTAGGGAGAAATCCAGATTTATAATTGAGACTGTCATAGGGCACAGCAGGCACTACATTAACTTGATTCCTGCATTGTGAATATGCCGTTTGGAGGGATATTGCACTAGTTTGAATAAGCTTGCACAAATCAAAGAGATGTCAAATAGCACTTCAGTGCAGATTTGTTTAGGGATTTTGGTGGCAGGATAGTGCTGGGGCTAAAAGTTTAACTAAATAGTGAAAAGCGGAGGCCTATCTGAAATGTAAGAAATCCAAGTAACCTGGGGTATACACACTTGTTCTTAAGAGGCATATGCTGACCTTTAAATGCTCCTCAACATACAAAGGCCTGACATCAGGAAATAAAGGCTATACCTGTGACAGGGACAAGTTAACCTTTGATCCAACTAGTTAAAGAGTATAGAAGTGCTGTCAATCATGAGAGCGGTACCCTTGACGTTTCCCATGTCAACTGGAATTTTAACAATGGAATTTAACATAGAAGCCACCTTGGGAGGCTCTAATGAACAATCTGCCTGCTTGCTTTTGAGAGCAGAAGTTGAATGAGTGAAGAACTCTCGACTTCAGGTGTTGAACAAGATGACTTCTGATTTAGAATGGGAATATGTATGGCTGGCTCCTCCTGGATGACGCTGAAGTGGATGTGGAATGCCTCAACTGCCTGTGTGAGATGATCTTATGCAGACATGCTGAACTGATCCCATGGCAGTATTCTGTGTCCCAGCTGAGACAGTGAGAATCCTGGGGACTTGGGAACTGCATAAATTCATGACAGCCTGGGACAAGCAGGCATTTGGTATATCTGAACATTCTGGGTCTTGTGGAGGATTGTAACCCTTCTTGTGTGAGTCTGAGGTTGGGCTTTGCTTTGGCTCTTAGCTCAGGACCAGCTTCAGTTCTTCCAGGGGAAAAAAGATGTTAGCAGATTGTTGTCTGGACCATAGATTAAAAGTTGAATAACTGGGTCCTGTCTTTCTGCTCTAGTGGGCAGCACTTCCATCTTCTGTAGTACATCCCTTCAGCTCACCTTGAGTTATGGATGGCTAACACCACCATGGAACCTGCAGCATCAGCTCTCCAGGGCTGGGGATAACACTGAAAAACCTTAAGGTATGAAGATAAATCCAGCTTTCCTCACTGCCTCTGCTAAGTAGAGCTGTTTGTACTTAACAGTCACTCAGAAAGGAAAGTTATAGCAAAAAAAATACTGCATGTATATTCAGTAAATTGAATTACTTACATTTGAAAGGAAAACCTAAGTAACAAGGAAAGCAGTTTTTTATTTTAACTGGAGAAGTGCATGAGTTTATTAGGAGTAAAAGCAACTCTTTTTCTTTTAATCCAGCTAAAATTATTGATATAAATAGACTGTAATAAACTAATCTAGATACAATGTAAATGGGATTTAAAGGCAGAATGTTACAGAGACAGAAAGCTGGAGATATGAAAGTAACTAATTCTTCAAATATATTAAATGCAAGAAGGCTACACGTGGCTTTCTTTGGTGTAATTGATTCTTAAACTTGATCTTGCATTGACTGAGCTGAACACTTTAACACAGAAACAGTATTTAACAGTTGAAGGCATGTCCTCAAACATACAGGTTCTGCACAAATGCATGTAAACTGGACTTAAAAACAAGAGAGTTCTAAAAAAGAACAAAGGCCCTGGTGCATATTTTGACTTTATCTACAGTGGCTAAATATCTCAGTGTTCTCTGTAAGTGTGCAAAATGGTGCATGCAATACCACATCAGCAATCAGAGTAAGAGCAGCAGGAAAGTGCCACTTCCTTGCATTTGCCTAGAACTGGTTATTTTGTACAGGGCATGTACCAACACAAAATACACAAAATACAAATCTTTTTCAAAAGTCGCTGATCTACTTCCAGGGGGAGACAGAGCGAAAAAAAGGATCAGTTCAGATGGCTTAATGGGATGCTTGTTCAGAAGAGAGGTGACCTTTGTGAAGCAGATTCCTCAGCATGATACCTCTTATGTGGGGGAAATCATCACACTGGCTTCTGAAAACTTTGCTTAATTCCAGTGGATTTTGTAATGCTGTTAAGGACTTAACAGCATTTGGGTACAATGAAATATTTGCCTATCTAAACCCCAGTAGACTTGCATGATCTAATACATAAATTGCTCTAAATGGAAATTACACTATGGAGATCAATGCCATGAAGGTATCCAGAGGATATTCAAATGGAATATTCTCCTCAGCTCTGTTGTGCTTTGCACTTAGCACCCTCCTTCTCAGGAACTCGAAGCTCTCAGTCTGCTAATACTAGTGAATTTAGCCTCACAACAAGCAGTGAGGTAGGTAAGTTTACCCCCATTTTGCAGATGGCAAAACTGGGGCAGAACTCTGAAGTGACTTGCATAAGGTCCTGCAACTTGTCACTGGCAAAACCAGAAATATGTTTGCAGAAGTCCAGACCCCAGACGTCTGTCCGATTTAAGTCCCTCCCTACTACCACAAAGCAAGCAATACATGCAACCTTTATTCCTCCTCTTGCTGCCGTAGTCCTGCTGACACAGAGGAAGATTTTCCTGATTGAATTCCCGCTTTCTTTGGCAAAAAGCACCTGGTCCTGTCGAAGTGCTGTGTATTATGCTCTTCGCAGAGGCATTTCTTCTGAGGCACAATAGAAAAGTCATGGTTTCCCCATAGCAGGGAGACTGTACAGGTCCAAACAGAGTCTTATTTCTTGCAGAAGACCTGCTGCTTGGCATTCTTCACCCGTTGCTCCTCCTTCAGGTTCTTCTGCCGCACGTGTTTGCTGGAGATGTTTTCCACGTGTTCCGAGGGGAACCAACCTCTCTCCCGGTCTGAGAGTTTTACTCCTTCCATCCACCCTGCGATGTGGGGAAAAGCACAACATGAGGGAAAAGTCACGTGTTTTTTTCATGGTTTCCCAAAAATATCCCCCTCCAAAAAGACCCTAAGAGCAAAGGAAAAGATCCCCTTTCAGCTTCCAAATAAAGTGTCCTAAAGAAGATGAAGAATCCCTTTGTCCTCTCACTCCAACAATTTAAGACAGGCATTGTTCATTCTGCTCACCATCATTGCTGTACTGCATAACCATGATGATATCTGCCTTCTCCAAAGCCAGCTCATCGTTTTCCCGAGCCTTGTAAGTCTTTATGCACTGAACCTGTGGTGCGTCTGAAGGGGAGGAAAGATCACGCTGATAATACTGGAAAGCAACAGTAACCTGTGGGCATCAGCTGCAGAGGAGCTGGAGAATAAGGAGCTGCCCAAATAAAAAGCAGAGAACTGGAAGGGACACTACAGGTCGTCATCTAAACAAGGAGTTAAAATAGGAAAAATAACTGGCAGAACCTGGCATTGAGGGAAAGCCCATGAGTATCTTCTTTATCTACAAAACCCTGAGAATTCTGCCTTGGAATCGTTCTGGGGTGTCCCACCTCACGGAGTCTGTGACTCCTGCGAGCCAGCCTGCCCCCATTGACGCAGCAGCAGAGCAGTCTCACCAGGGCATTCCAGGAGATCTGGTTCTCCCCGTGGAGGAGCCAAAGCAGAGATCCACCTCAGCTTCTCACTGCTGGAAAACAACACAGATAGGTGTCAGCATTCAGTGGGAGGGACAGCAGTTTGGTGACTGAAATGGGGTGGGATGGGGTGTGGGGGTGTTTGCTCACACAAAGGGAAGCAGAGTAAGGAGATGGGAAAAGGCAAAAATTCCCATTTTTGGAGGCTGATGGTATGACATAATGTGGTAGTATTGTATGAACAGCTATGATAAGAGAGGAGGAAGGTGGTTCACAAGGTAATAGTTACAGCAAGAGGATATTTTTCAAGACTTCTGCTCAGCAGCTGCATTTGGCATTTCAGCATTTGTATAGCTGACCATCAGGCTCCTAGGAGGTGTCTGGTCATGGTAACAGGATATACCAAGGGTAAACTTGAGCTCTTACTGTGTCTCTGTCCGAAACAAGAACTCCACTCTCTTTCCCTGGTAATTCTGAAGCAGAAAGAGACGGAAGAGATTTTTGTTTGCCCCATGGAGTTTCATCTCGCACTTCTCCCCGCGCACGTCCGAGAAAGCAGCATGGTCGAACACAACGAAACGTCCACCCCTGCAAGTGAAGAGGAGGAACAAAATAAGGTGTGAGTTTTAAGGTGATGAGGGTTACAAAGTGAGTCCATGTTGTCTGCTGATGTCAGGAAAACAAAAAGCTGTTAATGAGTCTTCATCTGCTTCAGACATCCTAAGCAGTGCTCTTGTTAGAAGTCTCAGAAGGCCAGAGAAGAGACAGAATGGATTTAATGAAAAGGCTAGAAATACTAAGCTCTGTCCTGTCAGAATTTTATTTGGTAGCTTACAGCTTAAAAACAAACCCACCACCCCTAAAACCCCGACACAACCAACCAACAACTCTCTTGACAAACCAATGATTTGCACATTCACTAGTCCTCATCGTGTGCTTTAGGAAGAAATTATTTACCAAGTAAAACTAGAATAAATGGTTATTGTTCAAGTGTTTCACATTGTAGAGATGCAAAGGCAGAATAGAAGTGTTCTGCTAGGGACCACAAGGTATCTTTTAATATTATGATATGTAATTAAGAGTTGGGACGATCAGTTTCCACTTACTTGCGCGATACTCACATCACGTTGGGACAGGAGAGTGACTTGACAAAGGCTGCCACTTGCTGGCAGGCAGAGGGAAAGGACTCTGTCACCAAAGCACAGACCCCAAAAGAGACAGGTATTTTAGAAGGGGCAGCAAGAATTGTGTTGAAGCACTCACTCCTTGGGCCGGGACAGGAGCAGACAGTCATTGAAAAGGTGCAGGTAGATGGGCCGAGTGGTGACTTTCCATTTTGGACTCGGGTTGTGGAAGTCCAGTGCTGTCAACTCACCACACTTCACAAGTCGCCTCGACTGTGAGATGAGTGGGAATATCTGCAAGACAAAAATAAATATTTTTGCACAAGAAAATGAGTCCCTGTGAGTTTGGGATTTGCATTTTTGCCTTTCTCTAGAGGATGTGTGCTTTCAGTTCTCCAGCTGGAGAGGTATAAGTCATGGCAGGCACCTTCATGTGAAGGCTGACGTAAATGATTGGGCAGGGGAAGCACTGATGAAGAGCTGGCCTGTGGATGATGTTCTGGTTCAGCAGCTCTATGTATATCACAGAGGAGAACAAAAAGTGGCTTTGTGGGGAAAGACAGAAAATACATTAGGCTAGAGCAAAGCCCAGGGAATGGATGAGCTCACCTTACACTCAAATTCAATCTTCTGGCTGAGGTAGATCAGCTCTTCAGTGCTCTTCATGCGCTGGACATTTTCATTGCAATCCTTGATGAGCTGCAGAGGAAAACAGATGAGCAGTGAGGTGGGAGCAGAACTGCCTGGTGGCATCAGTACGACTCCCAGGAGCCAGTGTTAAGCTACAATTCCTTAGGCATTCTCCTGCAAAAAAAGTATATATTACAATCAGAGAATACTCTGAGCTGGAAGGGACCCACAACGATCGTTCAGTCCAACTCCTGGCCCTGCACAGGACACCCCAACAATCCCACCCTGTGCATCCCTGAGAGCGTTGTCCAAATGCTCCTGGAGCTCTGGCAGCCTTGGGGCTGTGACCATTCCCTGGGGAGCCTGTTCAGTGCCCCAGCACCCTCTTGGGGAAGAACCTTTTCCTAAAATCCAACCTAACCCCCCCCTGACCCAGCTCCAGCCATTCCCTGGGTCCTGTCCCTGGTCCCAGAGAGCAGAGCTCAGTTCCTGCCCCTCCGCCTTGTGAGGAAGCTGCAGAACTGCTGTGATCTCTGGCCTCAGTTTCCTCTTCTCCATCTGAACAGACCAAGTGACATCAGCCACTCCTTTTGTGTCTTTCACCTCCAGGCCCTTCACCATCCTGGCAGCCCTCCTTTGGAAAGTCAAATCATCACTAGACAGAACAGTCCACCTTATGAGGCTGTACAAATTTTAGATAACAGTTTGTCCCAGAAAACTTTAAACCTTCCCTCTATAATAAACAGGATAAGAGGATGGGATGCAATAGAGTAACGCTGTGGGGTTTTTTAAAGCAAGATTTTCTTGCAGGGGCAAGGGTGGGAGTTGATGGTTAATTAGAGACAAAGGTAAGGCTGCAGAAAGGGTTGGCTGCTTTACCTTTTCAAGTGCATCATAGGCCTGCGTTGCTTGCACTTCCTCCTCAGACCCAGGCCGAGTTCTTTTCAGGATATTCTGCGTGAGAAAAGATGATTTTCGTTATGCAAACAGGGAAAGGTGGACATTAGCACCACTGAAGAGTAGGAGAAATAATAAAACGGAAGTAGATGATGACATGTGAAGACAACAAGGCCAAAAATTTGAGATGCAGAATGTCACTGATAAGTCACATTGACTAGGACATTCCTGAAAATCTAAATTGTATTAATTATCACATAGAAGGTACATGGCATAGGAAGCAACCACTAGCTAAAACACAAATGGGTTTATGAACAGAATAGAATTGTCCTTTTCTCCAGTTAAAAAGAGGCTCAAATAATCAAAAAGAAGAATTTCATAGAAAGAGCTTAAAATTAATTCATTAGGGACTGGCTGGTTCCCTGTCTGGAAGGCTCCTTATTAGTCAACATTGCAGGCAAAGAATAGACACAGGCTGCCTTCCAGAGGGCAGCCAAGGAACCCTTGCTTTGTTTTCCTAGCAGGAAGCCAAAAAGTTCAATAAAATGTAAATCAGCATGTTCTGAGAAGACTCCATAAATTCTTTATTGGAGTGCAATTAAAGCAGTGTCACAACAAAGCCCTAAATGATTCACAAACAGCGTTGCATCATTTCCAGAACACCTCCAGAGATGGGGACTCCATCATGTCCCTGGGCAGCCCCTTCCAATGCCTGCCAACCCCTTGTGGGAAGAAATTCCTCCTGATGTCCAACCTGAACCTCTCCTGGTGCAGCTTGAGGCCATTTCCTCTCGTCCTCTCCCTGTTCCCTGGTAGGAGAGCCCGACCACACCCGGCTGCCCCCTCCTGTCAGGGAGTTGTGGAGAGCCAGAAGGTCCCCGCTGTGAGAAGGTCCCCCCTGGTCCTTTTCTCCAGGCTGAGCCCTCCCCAGCTCCCTCAGCTGCTCTTAGACACAGCTTAAGGGAAATTTGAAGGAAAACAGAAAATCACCACAGTTACCTGTAGGAGGAGCTTGAGTCGAGTGATGCGCTGGAAGGGGAGGATGAGGAAGGATTTAAGTGAGAGGCGCTGGCATAGTGGATCACTTTCCAGTCTCTCCAGGACTTGCTGGAACCCTGCATTTCCATTTCTGTGGGAGTGGCAAAGAAAAAAAAAGACATCCAGGCATCAGAGTAAATAAATAACCTTCGTAGTATCAGATTTCAGGGAATGTTGGCGTACTCCCAACAGTCAGGTTTTGTCCCTGGGGCAAGAGGTGTCAAGAAACTGCACCACTCTGCTGCTGAAGAGCAAATATGGGTTTCTAACAGCTACAGGATGACAGTATAGCTGTTATTATCTCTTTCCTCCTTCCACAGCCCTTTGGAGTAAAAGCCAGAAGTAACATCTGCATTTCAACTCCCTCCGTCAGTAGTGCTCCTCTCATGGCGACATGGTGGTGGTTTTGTGGTGGTTTGCACTGTGGTTCTTAGTGGTCTGAAACCCAGAGACTGAAAACCATTATCCAGCACAGTCATTTTTGCTCTCTTCAGTAGAGGGCAGACAGAGAACAGCCTGCAACAAGATCAGATATTAAGTATTCTTTTCCTCTGCAATGCTATGGGAGAGAAGCCTGCAGGAGCTCTGTCCTGCTGTCCCAAATGCCACTGAACTGAGGAAGGTTCTTCTGGGGGCATAGCAAGAGCACTGCTTAGCAGCCAATTCCTGCAGCATTCCCCATTGTTTGAAAGAGTCAATATTCAAGGAAGTAAGGGGGGAAAGGGTGCAACAAATGAGAAAAACTTACAGTAACCTCTGGAAGGTCTGCTCCTGATATGTCTGGTTTGTCACGTATGGCAGATACACCCGGCGGAAGTCAGGGGCATGTTTCAGAGCCACATCACACACATGGAAGTTGAACATGTCCTCTTCAAATTTCTCCTCCAAGTCAAAGAGGAAACTGCAGCACACGGATGTGGTGCCATAAAAGGAGAGGGAAATATCAGTGTCATTTAGTCTTCTAAAACCCTGACAGCCCACAGATAAGCACAAGACAGCTCTTTATTTCTAGAAAGAGTGTAATGTCTGGACAATGACAATTTAGGGCTTGGTATCAGCAAGGAAAAAGCAGAGGCAAAAGACCTCTGTTCTTGAGAGGTCATGCTTCTACAGGCATGGTCAGGAAGCAGCTGGAAACTAAGACCTCACCAGAATAATCCCGCTGGTAGAAATGGAAAAGGTAGCAGCAAACCTTACTAGTTTAGTGATTTATGCAGCCAAGCCTTGCAAGAGGAAAAACAGAACAGAATCCTACAACACACAGGATTCCTTGCATGTGGGGTCATGTCCACATTTCATGACTTACGCTCTATTGATTCACATTAGTTTCTGTCAAGTGATGGTCGTAACTTACTTTTTTTCCCTTTTTTCTCCCCCTCCTTTTCATCAGGGCTCATGCAGCTGCCCCTTTTGTCTTGTACTTGGCAGGAGCTGGTTTGGGTTGGGGTCTAGTTAGTCAAGTTTAATTGTAGCTGAAAGCAGTGGCACAAGGCTACATTACCATTTGGAACATTTTGATCCCCTGCAATGAGCTCTGTGCACAACTGAGCCACAATATCTGGGATTTAACACCAGAATTTACATTGCCGTGTCACCTAAAAAGGTGAATATTCCTTTTCAGGCAGTGTTGGTGTGTCATCACAAAGTGCTGCATCTGCCTTGAACAGTGAACACGCAGAAGAGGAGTGAGAAATGTTCCTGATGGAAGCACCACGTGCCTGTCAGTCCTGGAAGCAAAGGGCCACATCTCACCTGGCGCTGACATCACGCACATCGGAGAGGCGGGAGAAGAGCCACTGGCGCTCCTGGTTGGTGAGCATCGCCTGGAGCTCTGCTGAGCGCTGGAAGTGATCCACTGCCACATTCAAACTGCGCAGGTAGGAAGCCTCAGATATTATCAACTCAAACTTGGCCTTGAGAGAGAAAACAAGGGAGTACAGCATCAGTACACTGCACGAGTCTGTGAGGAATCTTACGGAGAGGAGACAGGGCAAAGCAGGAAAACCTCCCAGCACATGATGCAAGTAGTGTGTAATTACAGACAAGAGGCTTTAGAAATGAAGGGCAAGCATGCTGTTATAGACTTTCTTTAGAAAACAGACTTGTGGTATGACTTAAAAATAGCTACTTGCTCTCATTTTACTTTTTATTTCCCCTCAACACCACTTTCACAAGGTTCCCCATTTTCCAGGCTCCCATAAAGTCCAGCATCTGCACCACGCACATTTTTCTCCTTCATCACGTTTCCCATGCTGTTGTTTTCACCTCTTTCTCTGGGTCCTCCCATCCACTTCTCAGATCCTCTCATTTTCCTTACCCAGCTTCTCTGTACCATTGTGCTGAATCCATACATCTCACTGTCTCCTCTCAGCCCTGCAGCTCACATAGGTCAATTTGCTAAACTCACACAGGTCAATCTGATAAACTCACATTCTACCACAGAAAATATGATTTACTGTGGTTTTATTAAGCTTATGTGTGGAAGAATGCTGCAAGTCTTGTACTTTCATACGCCCTTCTGCATTGAGCATACTCAAAGCTCTTTATCTTGTTCCCACTTTTCCCCATGCGTGTTTTCATGGAGTTACTGATAAGGTGCAGAGTCTGTCCTTCAGTGCTGCTTTTCTCTAAAATTCAGCACTTCAGCACTGCTCCACTTCACACCCCATGCTGCTTACAAGGGTAGAAGTGACCTCTGCTTCAACCACCTGCATTCCCACATCATATTTTTTGCTCTCTGCTTTAACCCCTCTTCCAGAGACTCTTTCTTGACCACAGACCACCCATTTACTGTGTCACATCTGTCCCTTACCTCTTGCAGCCTCTGCTCCTCACGGGACATGTTGAGCAGCATTCTGCTGCCCCGTATCATGGGGATGTCCTGCCAGAGGGATGCATTAGATGAGACTGACAGACGTTGCAAATATGAGTCCTGGGGAGACAGCACTTTCCTCCGTAGCCTTGGGGAACTTGGGAAACTTGACTCTATATCCTCTGGATAATCCACTCTCTTCTGGCTTTGGATGGCCTTGTTCAGAACCACATCACTGTACTCCTGATACAGCAATCTTGCTGTGAAGAAAAGATACATACATTTATTTCTTCTGTAGTAGCAACTCACCCTCTGCTTGAACCTGGAGAAAACTCTGCCCTGGCTTGGGACAGCCAAATTCAGGCAAAGCCCCCCAGCTGCCCGAGTGTACTGCAGGGCTCCAGCTGCTTTCCCTGCTCTCTAACACTCCATCCTCACTACCACCATGTGACAGGAGTCCCTCTCCTTTGTGCTCACTGCAAGGATCAGAGATGAGGGGGGAGAGCGGGCTGCCACAGCACCCCAGGCAGGAGGTACTTACAGGAGTTGATCAGTTTAGAGTGCCGGCGCTTGAAGTTCTCCATTGTGTCTGCAGGTTTCTTCTCTCTACCAGGGAATAAGGATTTCAAAACACAGAGTGAATGAAGGGCACAGCACCAGAGATGGTTCATCCAAACCTTAGAAACTGCTCTGTCACAACAGGGACCTCTCGTTTTCCAACAAGCTCAAGCTCCACAAGCTTTACTTGACAAAGGGCAAAGTCTGGCTTAATGGAAAGGCTGTCCCGAAGGCACAGAAATACCTCTGTTGCAGGAGGGTCTTCTTCAAGAGAGCATAGACTGAAACACAGGCCTACGGCGTTTTATTATAGTTTTCCACTCCTTATCATCATCTTTGGTAACTCAGAAACAATGGAGATGTGTGTGCTGCACAGGGATGGGGGCAAATTCTAAGAGTCTTTGAGACACTCACCGCATTATAACTGTTTCTGAGCTGACTGCTGGTTCCCTGTGTGCCTTGTGAGCTTCTTCCTCTGAAGGAACAGAAGAAACCTCTGCATAGAAGACAATTGGAAAGTAAACACATCAGTCCATTTTTAGAGTCAAGCTACAATCCAAATGATACACAGATACCACTTACATGTACCCCACCTTCGTGGCAGTCCTGAGTTGGAGTACAGGTGCCCTCGTAACATTTATTTCTGGGTCAGAAACATTCTACTTTTAATAATCCTTGCCATTACTTACACTTTACATCTGTTAGCCACATTTACTTTTCACACAAAGAAAAAGGCTGACATTTTAGGCAACGACAGTAACTCTAAGAGCTTCCCTCTCCTGTTATCCAAGCAAAGACACTGCCTGTGTACCCTGTTTGGTGCAGTCCTTACACTTTCAGCTACTTGGGCCAGGCATCAGGAGATCAGGGGAGCCAAAGTGTAAAAATTGAGAAAGCATAGCTTTGCCATTTGGTTTGTGAGGGATTTAATCAAAGAAGGTGTGATGAAATTCTAAATCTGAAATAACTGGAAGCAGAAAAAGGAAGAAAGCCCAGCTCATAACTGAGATGCAGTTATGGGTAAGGGGAAAGTCAGTACTGTTGTCTTGAATGTTTTAAAATTTGCAATCAAGACATTACAGGTCAAACATATGACAAACAATCTTGATTCAAGCTCTACCAAACCTTTTACACCCCTCCACATCGCCCTCCTTTTCCTCTGTGCCAAAAATCCAGCATGTTGCAGAGCTTCAAAAATAAACTAAAGAAAGAGCTGAAAAGAAGCAATTATTTAAAGTTCATGTAAGATATAGTAAAGAACAGACACACATCCTGACAGCAAGTACTGCAGAATGAGCTGCATTACAGAAGATGCATGTTTTCCACTTGTGACATCAGTGATTGGACTTATGTGCAAGCTGGGACCTTGGGTTTGACAAATTTACATTCTTATCTGTACTCTCAAATCCTGCGCTCTTTGTTAGAAGGTCAAGTGGGAACCTAAAAGTGCCAGTTGCAAAATAAGGGGAGGAAGCAAATAAACAAGTGATAAGAGATATGGGCTACTGAGGGTGTGTGCATGGTTCTTTCTTACTGCCTCGGGGATCCATGAAATAAGTTTATTGTTGGAGGTATTAGTGTGGAATGGGGGGACTGAGCCCCAGAGTGCATCCCTACTCAAGGGAACAAGCAGGATGCACAGGGCTGCACAGAGGAGGGAGAGGACAGCTGGAAAGGGAAGCTTGAGGCAGGGTAAGAGGGGCCTATAGGGCTGGAGCAAGGAATATCACCAGAAAGGCACAAGAGCCGTGCTAAGCTCTCAGCTCTCATGCCTCTCCATCACATTGTCTATTTAATTTAACCCTACCTTTTGGTCACTGTGCTAAGTTGGAGGGGGGAAGGAGGAAGGGAAATGGAAGAGAGGACTCACGCTGCAAGATGTCTGGTGGTACTGACATCCTCTTCAGGCCCTGACGGTGCCAGTCCTTGGTTTTTACTCGGCTTTTAATTGGGTTTTCTTGATTGGCTGCTGGCTCCTGCACAGCTACTGCAATCTTTTTTTTGTCTGGCCAACTTGATGATTTTTCCAAGGGTGCATGTTTGGCCATTTCTTCCTTTGGCTGGTATTCTCCTCCTTCCAGCCTTTGCCTGACCCTCCTCTCACCTTCTGTTTTCTCTGTGACTGCCAGTGGAGCCTGGATGTTCTTTGTGTCCACACCAAAGCTGTCTGCAGGCTGCTCCCATGGCAGCTTCTCGTCCTGGCAGGTTGTTCTGGTGGTCGGCGGCGATGGAGGGCTGAGCTGCAGGAAGTGGATTGGATTGGTGAATGCAAGCATCGGAAGGAGCTGTGCAGAGTCTCTGCTCTTGGAGTCTGGGGATGTTATCAAGCCTTCCAACGAGGGCCAAGAAGGGTGGTCAGGTGAGGATTTTCCACTCTCTATATCTATGTGGTGATCCACTGTTTCAGGGCTGGTGTCAGAGCAGCCAACCAACATTTCGTTTCCAAGAGCCGAAAAACTTTTGGTCAGCAAAATGACCCCTGAGTCATCAGAAGTCTCTGTATCATGGGGACCTGAGTCACTCTCACTTACTGGAACAAGGTCATCTCTCTCTGCTAGACTTTCTCCATCAGAGGCAGAGGCCACAGAGTTGGAATCAGATGCAGAGGTGGCAGTCCGGAGAGGATGGCTTAGAGCAGTTCCCAGCTTATCATCATCCATCCCACAGCTGAGGGGCGGCCTGGAGTGTGGTCCAGGAGCCAGCGGCTGGTAATCTTTGGGGGCTGGAAGTGGAACAAAGTGATTTGCATGGAGTGCAGGGGCCTGAGCTTGACTGGGCCTTTGGACGTGGGAAGGAGGATGAGGAAGCTGTTTGGCATCAGGCTCAGACACCAGAGGTAGGCTTGAGTGGGACACAGGGGACAGAGGACATCCTTGCTGGTTCACAGCAAGGACCGTATCGTCTTCGGAGGGCCAAGTTAGGGTGCTCAGGACACCGGAAATTCTGGATCCAGGCTCTTTTTGGCAGAAACTGCAGTCAGGCTCATCAAATAAAGGCACTTGTTGTGCTTTATGATCCACATTTGTTCCCGTTTCTTTTCCTTGGATAATGGCACTTTTTTCAGGGGAGTTTTGCTGAATTGTCTCTGGGTGGCTGAGGGGAGTGGAAGTCCTTCCTGGTGTTTGGGATGGTTCCAGAGGCCCTGCAATACCAGCCACAGACCGCCTATCCCCAGGAAGGCTCCCTTGTAGAGGAAGGGAGCTCGAGTACATTACAGAGAAAGAATTTGGGCCACTAAGGTCCTCATGAAAGCCTTCCTCAGAAGTAAGGAGCTCATGGGAGGTCTTGGCCTCCCCTGCATCTGTCCTTACAACAGCAGTTTCTGCTGGTGTTGGGTCCCACCCTTGTGCAGGAGCAGGTTGGCTGGGTGGTTTCCCTGCAGAGTCTGGCAGCTCATTCAGGCTGGTGCCAGGACAGTGCTCAGGGGCCACAGCAGCTGTTGTGGCACCCTCCTGCTCTGGGACAGACGCTGATGCCGCTGCGGTGAGCTCTGAGGGGGAAGCTGGAATGAAGTCCCAAAGCTCAGCTTTTCCTGTAATGGGATGAAGATCTATGGGATCAGGTGGCTCCAAGTTACTGGTACCAGAGGAAGGGTGTGCTGGAACAGGAGCCTCTGGGTTCTCTGAGCTGAAAGGTGCTGTCACCCCCCCACAGAGTGGTGCCTCTCTTTTATCAAACCTCTGGACAGCTTTTCCATGACCATCACTGTGCTCATTCTCCCTGCCCAGTCGTGTCTTACCATCCCAGTGAGCTTCTCCAATATCCTGACCACCGATGGAAAAGCGGCCAGAGTCCTCCAGGTCTTCTGCCTGGTCAGAGACATGGCACGTGTGTGGAGTTTCCCCACCTGGGTTCAGGTGATTTGAGGACAGAGGGCTGACAGCAGGTGGCTGACATCCAGAACCTGCTTCTGTGACATGAGCTTTCAGCAGCACGTCCTCACCAGGATGCTGATCCACAGAGACAGGTTCCCCAGGAGGAAATGCTGATCCTGTTTGCTCAGACAAGGAAACATACTCCAAACCACATACGTCCACATTATGCCTGGGAACAGAAGGTATCTCTGACCCAAAAGCTGATGATAGAGCCTCTAGTCTGAGCTCTTCCTCCAGGCTGAGCTCTTCCCTCTGCAGTTGTTCCTGCTCATTTTGTTCCTTGTTTTTCTGATCTCTGAGCTCCAAAGGTTTGCCTTCTTCCTGCAGGTTCTGTTCTTTGCACTCTTCCTCCTCCTCTTCCTGCTGAAGTTCAGACACTGCCTCCTCCCGAGCTGGCTCCTTAGGCTGTGAAGCATTCACTTCCTCTGTCCTTTTAGCAGTACTCCTTCCTTGGAAAGCACTCTCTGCTGAAGGGGCAGGTCTGTCCTCTGTTTTTCTGTGATCATCTTCTAGATGAAGGCATTTGGAAGCAGATGAGTTCTCTTTAGGAACCATTCCCTGGTCTTTGACCGTGCTGGTATTCCCTGTTTCACCAGCTGGGTTGTTTCCTTCTACTTGTAGTGAACTCATTTGGCTGCCACGTGTTAAGGTGGAAGACAACTGATGGGAGGAGAAAGATTCTGTATTCTCTTCCAAACCCTGGGGTGCTCTTAAGCTTTCCTGAACATCTTCAGAAGTGTAAGGTTTAGCTGTGTCTTCTACTGCTCCCTCTGAGGTAGGCTGCTCATCAGGTCCCGGTGCCACCTTTTGGGTGCTTTGCTCCTGCCCTGCACCAGCATCAACCTCCTGCAAAGAATCCTTGGAGATGTTATCCAGAAGGGGTTCAGCCTTATAATGCCCTTCTGAAACAGTTTTACAGACCAAAAAGCACTTAGGTGTCTCTCTCTGAGAGGAAATGGCACCAGTTTGCTGGGCCTGAGGGTCTGAGCCATGAAAAGCCAGTTCTCCCTGGCACTGAGGAAACTCATTGTTGAGGTTCACAGCCTGCAGGATGGGGCTGCCAGGGGCTGGCTCATCCTGGACTCTGCTGTGAGAGGAAGGGTCCTGGTTGCTTTCCAGGTCAACTAGTTCCAACTGCCTAAGTTTCAGAGAATAATCCAATCCACCCTCCTCTAAAAGCATTTCTCCTTCCAGTTCTGAGAGTCCCTTTTGAGGCTCTGTATCCCCTCGGCCTTGTTCCAGTCCTGCTGGCACTTTTTGCATAGAGTTAGAGGGTCTGCCCAGCATCTCTGCTGCTTTCCCTGGAGCAGCAAGGCAGTCCTTGGGCGTGTTGAGCTCTGCTCTCTTTGCAGAGTTAGACGGGCTGGTGCTCATTTCGGCTGCTGTGTGAGTGGCATGATGCTCTCCTTCCACGGCTGAAGAATCCCAGGCTTCCCCAGTGGTGCTGCTGGCTTCTGGGGGAGTGGTACCCCCCTCACTGGTTTCTTCAGACTCCATCAGTGACACATCCTGCTGAAGAAAAATGCATTTTTCTGTTACTACTTCATAACGATACGAAGGATCTAATTCACTGCTTCTACTGTAGCTGATAAAAACCCAAAACAAAACCAACACCACATACCTAGTGGGTGATAAGAGCTGGGAAACAAAGAAAGACTGAGAATAGGCAAACACCAGATGTAAGCTGGCGGTATGAGAGTAACACCAAAATAAACCCACTGGTGTCCTTTTAGTTTCACATGCAAATGCAGAAAGTGACTTTGGTCAAAGAGCAGAAGTGCTGAGCTCTCTGCAATGGCTGCAGGGCAACTTATGAAAAATGGTGGCCATGGCTAGTTATCTCAGACCCAAAATGGGGTACCAGAAGGCATCCAGAAAACAAGAAAATTATCAAAAATCTCCATTAATTTTCATGGGGCATGGTGGAAAAAATACTCCTGGCCTCTTCCAGCTGAGTTTAAAAGTTGTCTCTGATTTTTGCCTGTTCTTTGGAGCTGATGGCTCTCTTTACAGATCTCTGTGTAGGTCTGGACCTCATTGCAAATGATCACAGAAATTAATTAACAAGACATAGGAATGCAAGAATTTGCGTAACAGGTAACTAGGACATGACACAAGACACGAGATATTTGAAGGCTGTAAACCACATGGGTTGAGAGGAGTAGCTCTGGTGTGTGTGGACTAATCTACAGACTATAAAGAGAAACTACGTCACCATTTAGTCTACTCTTTTAGGGAGGGGGAAAGAAAAAAAAAAAGCCATCTCAGGATTGTTGGACAGTTTCCCAAAGGATATAGTGGAATTTCCCATCCACTATTGCATTTGAAGTTCAGACATGACAAAGCACTAGGGAACGCACATTTGGGATATGTCTGTGAAAAGGACGGAAGAATCTGATTCATCACTTTTATCTTTCTGGCTTCTACCATGACCCACAATCCCTACCTGGAAAAAACCTGAGAAAGAGACAAACCACTGCGGCTCCCTCCCTTTTCTTCTACGGTGATTTCCTTGTGCTAGAGTTGCTCTATAGTTACAAGTACCAACTTCTGATCCCACACAGAAAGTAAAAGCAGTAAGGCCATAATTACATCTGAACTAATTGTCCCAGTTAGCTCCACAGCCAGGGCACGCCTGGCCTGAAAGCTGGTTTAGCTTCTATTTTCCCTTACGTCAAGTGAAACAAAACAGCTGCTCTGAAGGCAAAGAGCACATGCTCTGGAGTTAGAGCTGAAGCATTTTATACACCTTCATCATAGGTACTGTCATCACAGAATCATAGAATGGTTTGGATTGGAAGGGGCATTAAAGATCATCCAGTTCCAACCCCCTGTCATGGGCAGGGACACCTTCCACTCAACCAGGTTGCTCAGAGCCCCTGAGCAAAACCTGGCCTTGGACACTTCCAGGGATGCCTGTGCCAGTGCCTTGCCACCCTCATATTAAAGGATTTCTTCCCAATATCAAATCTAAATCTCTCCTCTTTTGGTTTAAAACACATCCCCCTTGTCCTATGACTACCTGCCCATGAAAAAAGTAGCTGTCCCTATTTCTATACACCCCTTTTAAGTACTGGAAGGCTGAAATGAGCTCTCCCTGAAGCCTTTCCTTCTCCAGGCTGAACAACCTCAATTCTAAAAAAGTATGAGGAAAATAATTGAGTTAGCCAATAGAGTTAACTCATCAGTTAACTTCTTCCTGTGTATTTTTTCTCATGTAATCTTTAATTTTGTTTATAGTGAAAAAACAGTCTTTCTTACAAGCCAGTCCAAAAGCAGGATTTTTCAAAAAATTTGGGTTTTCCCTCCCAAGTTGTAATAGTTACAATTTCAACAAACAGTATGTTTCAAAGAGATGTGTCCATTCCGGGAGTTCCCACGGGGTTTTCACCAGGTCTTGCTGCTGTCAGCTGGTACTAAACTACCTGGATGCTGCTAAACTGTCTTTTCAAAGGTTCCACATCAGATCACTGTCATGCTACACTGCTCTTGGCTCTCCTGGCTACCCCACTGAGTCTCCTCAGCTCCAGGCCTAGAAAAGTACTACTTCTCACACCCAATACAGACAGTTTTCAAAAACAGGCTCCCCAGAAGCAGTGAGACTGTTTAGGGAGACACAAGCTTCTGGCTAAGGAAGGTTTCCCATTACTAAAGATAGGATGGCTCATAAAGGTCTGAATAGTAAGGTCCTCAAACTCAAGCCCACACTTTGTCAGGGGAAGAACTCTTGCTCACTGTGCTGTTTCACAGATGTACACAGCACTGGATTTCCTCTTATTAAGCTCAAAACCCCAGTTTCCACTTCCATGACTCTGTGGCAAGGATTTGGACAGGTAAAAGGACGAGTTTAAAGCTGCATTTGGAGCAGTTCCATGATGATACTGGGAGGCAGGGTAGAGGGTGGTGCACAGCACATCAACACTGGAAGCTGCCAAGTGAGATTTGTCTCATCATATTACTGCCAGGTGTTTTGCACACTTCAGGGAGAGCAAGAGAGGAGCTTTGGGAAGTGAGGCAGGAGAAGGAACAGGTAAACTTTCTGCAGACACAGGAGGGGAGGACTCCTGCATCTCACCAGGGAAACTGTTAAGCTCCCGGTTGAAGGCTGGGTGCACCATAGTAGAATACAGATGTTTGCAGTAAGGATTTCATCGAGATGGAAGAGGAAATAACAAAACAAGACTGACAGCACCTGTAGTCTTCACATGCAGAGCAGCTATGTACAAAAGCCCAGTAATTACCAGAAGAGAGTGCCTGTGGAGCACTGCCGTGTTAAACTCCCAATGCAGGTCTGCTCCATCAGAGGAGGGCCCAGGAGACACCCAGGAGCTCAGCTACCCAAAGCAAACTTTCAATTAGCATTTCAGCAGGGCCAATAACATGACAGAGCAGCACACAGGACCTGTCTAGCATCCGCCAGTAGGTGGGATATGCAGACTCTCAAATTCACTGTTTCCACTTTTGGGGCTTACTGATCTTTCACATCTCTCACTGGATCAGATGTTGGGCTGGCCATCGCTCCCTCATATGCTCTGTCTGTGGAACAAGGCAAACAGATGTTCCCTGTTGAGATAAAGCCACTCAGGCTCTTCTCCCAAGAGGGCCTGGAAACCCAGGATTTCAGCTGCCATGCACCCAGCTTGTAGGTGATTCCGGATGCACAGAACTCCACCAAGCTGGAACAGTGAGAGGGAGCAGCTGACCACACGCCAGCATGAAAACAGAGGGGCGATGCTTGGTCCTGCTGCAGTCACAGGCACAAAATCTGAGAGGGGAAGGGTGCAGGAGGTGGCCTGGTGAGCAGAACAGGACAGCAGTGAAAGCACAAGGGCACAATCCATCCACAGCTGTTCCAGATTAGAAAAGGCAACGTGAATGTCGTACTTCCTGCCACTGTGGGTTAATTCACCTGGATGGAAATGACAAACACTCCTGGTTTTAAATAGAAAGTACCTCAGCTTCCCTCCCCGCTTCCTCCAACAAACAAGAAAGGAGCAATAACAAGTGCTATCAAGCACAGACAAGCCCTTCAGCTAGCAAGGAAGCAAGGCTACACGCAAGTGTAGCCCTGAGATCCTCCTCCTCCAAAAGTGGGGAGAGACGGAGCTTTCCGCCTGCCACCTTGGCCCTCCCTGCGTGGTGCTGGGTGCCGCCCGGCCGCCCTCAGCCCCGCTCCCTATCCTGCTCCCCATCCTGCTCCCCTGCCGCGGGCCATGGGGCAGCCCACACGCCTAGGCTGCTGCAAACATGCTCCCAGCAGAGAAAGTCCTGCCCTGCGACGCAGGGATGGAGCTGCTCCGGCCCAGTTGCAGCCGTGAGCTTCTGGCAGCGAGAGGAGAAAGCAATTCACGACAACATTTGAGCGGCATGGGCAAGAACACCCTTTTTCTTATTGAAACAAAGGCTTTCCCAAGTCATCCCTAGTTTGGGCTTATCCTTGCTGGAGCAGCCACAACCTGGTGTAGAAATGCCAAAGCTGGCTTTAAGGGCTGCAGCTCAGGCAAGAAAGAGCTCCGTGTTTGGCTCACCCACCCAGAAAACAACAAGGCTGCCCCAAGCCTTTTCCTGCTATCTCAGCTTGGTTTAATCATCCTGGTCACACAGTTCACGTACACTTTACAAGGAGTTGAAAGAGGGGAAATTTAGGTTAGATATTAGGAAGGAATTCTTCCTTGTGAGGGTGCTGAGGCACTGGAACAGGTTGCCCAGTGAGACTGTGGCTGCCCCATCCCTGGTAGTGTCCAAGGCCAGCTTGTATGGGGCTCTGAGCAACCTGGTCGAGTTGAAGGTGTCCGGGCCCACAGCAGATGAGTTTGGGACTAGATGATCTTTAAAGTTGCTTCCAACCCCTTAACATTGTATGGTTTGAATCAGCTCAGAGCCAACCTTTCTCCTTAAAAATATCCAGAGCTCAGTGTGCAGGACAGCACCATCTCTCCCAGGACACCACACATTGGATTTCAGTTTGGTGAAACACCCAGGCAACCGAACACAAAGCCTACCCTGCCCCAAGCCTCAATTTTTATATTGCCTCAGCTAGTCCTGTCATCCTTAGGCTGGCTTCCTCAGCTGCATGTCCCTCTATGTAAGAGATTCCCACTGCACATATTCCCCTGCAAAGAAACAGTCACCAACCTTCACACACCACCCCGGCCTGCTCTATCGCTGTACAACCCATTACGTGAGATGAAGGAGGGGGGGTCAAAACTCTTCAGCTCAGGAAGAGATAACACAGGGAGCTAGAGATAAGAAGAAAGGAGGGAAATAATGTTACCTAGAGTCAGCTTTGAGGGCATGGAGAGCAGAAGGAGCTTTGCTGAAGGAAAGGACTTAGAGAGTAGGAAAGGTGATCTAAAAAAGCAAAATAACGTAGAGTCTACTGCTGTACTACACAGTGCTGGTAATGTTCTGGGAACCAGGAGCTGCCTCAGGTGTCTTAGGCAGGGGAGAACAAAGCCAAGCTGCCAATTGTACCCGACCTCCTGGAAAATGCATCTGAGCTGCTACTGAAGCTTGAGAAACACGAGTGAGACCTCCCAGTCACACACCAGTGCAGAGAGTTTGCCCGAGTTTTAACACACCCAGTCGCATCTCACCAGCTTTCACTCGTGGTAGGCACACTCAAGATATACTGAGCCTATTAATTATCTAATGACTCACCAACTGAGGGGAAAAAAATAAAAGGATACTTTTCCATACTTTTCTTACATTGGTTTCTATTTAAGTAGATTATAATACTTGATGCTAACAAAAAAAAAAAGTGTCAGAGAAACATGATTTTGGGTTGAACAAAATTTCATCTTGGAAATTGCTACCAAACATTTGGCAAACAGCGAGTGAAGAATGTGGCTTGGATTGTACATTGCACCTCCCAGAGATGCAATAAAAGTGATTCACTCTTAAGATAAAATGGGGTCACCTGTACAGCAAAAAACCCAGTTCACTCTAAGCAGAGGTTAGGTTTATATTCATAAAAGTAATGGGTAAGCCTCGATATTCTGCAGTCTTCTAATATGAGAATAAACAAGAATAGTGTATGATTCTCGCTGCTGGAGCCCAGTAGAAAGATACTTGACACTACTTGGTGAACAGCAGAACTCCCACAGTGAAAGCTGTGTATTGAGCCACTGCAAATTGCTCTGTGCAGGTCTCTCTACAAACTCCGGGGATGGAGACACAACGGACAGAAACATCTGGAGCACAAAAGGAGGCAAGAACTTCCCAAATTACTTCCCCTGTGACATTTTATGCAGAAGTGGCTGCTAGCAGCTTGCTGTACACATTCCTAGATGGCATATTTGCCACGAACTCAAGGAGTTCCCAGTTCCTTCTTGAGCAGGATGATTCAGGACCTTTATGGGAGAGATTCTCCAGTTAGCAGCAGAAATCTCAGAGTCTCCTACTATGCTACAGACGCATGAGGCAGAATCCCATGCTGCTGTTTTTGAGTCTCAGATTAAAGAATGCTCATGTTTGCAGCAAACCATTCTGACAGATGCAAATGCCCTTAAAACATCAAAGGGCCTTGAAACACATTTGAAATCTTGGCCTTGCCCAGCCTGCACAGTGGAACCATTTGTGAGCACAGCTGTTGTCAAGTTACCTGTACCCATCCCAAGCACAGTTAAGCTACAGGCAGATAAGGATGAACAACATTCAGCAAACTGAACTGGGACAAACTGTCCTGCCCTGCAGAGAGGGCCTCCAAAGTTACCCTGTCTGATGCAAACATGTAATATAACCTCTTTCACAGCCAGATCAAGTTCCACCTTGAAAATTGTCAGATTTCTGGTAGCTGTCAGAGCCCCACAGATAAAGCTGCAAGATTTTAGCAGTGTGGGATAACTGACAAGCTAAACACCAATATATACCCAGCCATAAATATACTGGCAAAATCCTGCTTTTGTATCAATAGGTAAAGTACATCCTATGCAACTAAAAAAAAAGCTAAAATACCCATAAAACTGCATTTGTATATCATTCCATGGTAGTGACAGCACAATGTCATCAGCCTTAACAACAGCAGAAAACTGTGCTCTGGCTTCAATATTGTCAACTGGAGAGAACAATAAAAAAATGTTGGATTCAGAATCCCATGAGATAGCAACCACAACAACAAAGTCACAAATTTATCCTCGTCTTGTACCCTCAGAATGTATGTTTTCACCCTTAGCTCCCCATAGCAGTTTTAATTACCTTATGACTCCAGCAATGACATTTATTTGAAAAAGTGATGAGATTTGTATCATAACCAAAAATACTTGGCAATACTGTAATAGTGATGGAGCTTTGTACTGAAAACTGCAGCTAAAGAAAGAAAAAAAAATCCATCCAAAAGAGATGCAGGGATGTGTGTGCGAAAAACAGGTTTTGGTACAACCCTCCCCTAACCCAACTTCTCAGGGAACAAACCATTTTTTTCTTGGAAATTTAATTGGTGTCCTTAGAGCAAAGAAGCTACAATGAGACAAGTTTGCTATTGGAAGCGAAAAGTATTAGATATAAATAAAATGTTATAAGAAATGTAAATGTGGGAAAGCACCAGTGGGGACCCCTTCCCTCTCCTTTGTGGAAAAATAGCTTCACACACCCAAAGCCACAGGAATTGTGTGGGTGCTGAATAGGAAGGTACTAATGCAAACACACAGAAAACTTGTTGTTACAGTCTAAGGCTTGTATGGCCAACTGGCACAGGTTTATTGTGCACATCACAACATTTTCTGTTTCTCATACAGTCCCACTTCCTAGAATCATGCGGTTATGTGAGAGTTTTGACTTACAATTAAGAAAAAATGGATGTATGGCCTTTAATGGGTATGGAAAAGGCCTGAAAAATCAAGTATGACTCAAAAATTAGATCTCGCTGCCTGGGTTTATCTTAATTTCTTAATCCTAAACCTTAATTTGTGACTAAGGAGAGAGGAAGGGCAACTACCCCTTCCTCTGCCTGATCCCTGGTTTTCAAAGGCTGGGACTGTTGACAGTGCAGAATATTTAGGCCTGATGCAGTGAGTTACATGAGCTACCAGAAATGAAAAAAAGGGCAGTGAAATACACTGTGATATAACTGGGTTAACAAAGATGAATAATCAAATTTGTCAGGCCCGATGTAGGTATTTGCAGATATTCTGCAAAGTTCATTTGTTTCTATTCCATTTCTTAAAAAAAAAAAAAAGTTTCTTCAATTCCTTCTGCTGCTGACTGTTCAAACTATCCAACACCAGCTGGAATTGGATCTTAATAAACTTCAACTAAGACTAGACATGGAACCCTGAAAATCCAGAACACCTGAAATCCAGAACAGACAAATTTACTATGCATCCAGGTTGCTGCCAACATCTCCCTTGTGCCAGTGCACACGTGACCATGTATGAGCCATCCCAGGGAGTTGTCGAGCCAAAAGAAAACAAACAGGAGCAGAGTGATGTGAGCAGCCAAAAAGGTGTGACACAGGAGAAAAGGTAAGTAAGTAAAGGTAGATCTGACAGCTCCCTGCAGTAGTTGTATATAGAATCAGAGAATGGTTTGGGTTGGAAGGATCTTTACAGACCATCTCGTTCCAATCCCCTCCCATGAGCAGGGACACCTTCCCTATCCCAGGTTGCTCAGAGCCCCATCCAAGCTGGCCTTGGACACTTCCAGGGATGGGGCAGCCACAGCTTCCCTGGGCAACCTGTGCCAGGGCCTCACCATCCTCACAGGGAACAATTTCTTCCTCATATCCCATCTAGACCTGCTCTCTGTCAGTGTGAAACCATTCCCCCTTGTCCTGTCACTCCAGGCCCTTGCCAATAGTTTCTCTCCATTTTTCCTGTGGGCTCCCTTCAGGCACTGGAAGGCCACCATGAGGTCACCCCAAAGCTTTCTCTTCTCCAGGCTGAACAATCCCAATTCCCTCAGCCTTTCCTCATAGCAGAGCTGCTCCGTCCCTCACTGTCACTCCAGGCCCTTGCCAATAGTTTCTCTCCATTTTTCCTGTGGGCTCCCTTCAGGCACTGGAAGGCCACCATGAGGTCACCCCAAAGCTTTCTCTTCTCCAGGCTGAACAATCCCAATTCCCTCAGCCTTTCCTCATAGCAGAGCTGCTCCGTCCCTCAGACCATCCTGGTGGCCTCCTCTGGACTGGCTCCAGCAGGTCCACATCCTCCCTGTGCTGGAACCCCAGAGTAGCTGTACCAGATACACAAGAGGACAAGAACACGGGGCTGGGCAGCAAAGCAGGAGCAGGAAAGCAGAAACCTGGACTTAGCCCTGTGTTCTGGCAAAACCACACCCAGGATCCACAGGCCAGTCCCTGACGCTCCAGCGTAGGCGTCTCCGTGTGTGACTGCCAAGCGCTCCACACACAGAGCCAGGTGCTCCCTCAGCAGCCCATACACACCAGCAGCAGAAGAGCAGGGAGGTTTTACACCCTCAGTCCTGGCCCTGTGCTAGGAACACGTCTGCTGCCGTCCCAGGTGAGAAGCAGGCACCAGGGGAAGCAGGATATTCTAATTGGATTTACAACCATTTCCAAATGAGCCATTGTTTTCATGGTTTAATGTTTCCTTGTCTCGTTATTGCCACTGACTCTGCCATTCCGGTGAACCCACAGACAGCCTTCTCCCCGTAGGAAACGGCTGGCTCTGAGGGGATGTTGCATGGAAGAGAGGTGAATTAGGAGACAGCCCCTGTGAGCAACTCTGAAAACAAGTAACAACATGTAGGAGATCCTAGGAAAAGCCCTGGAAACCTCCTCAAACCTTCTGCAAAGTCTAGCGTGGAATCACTCCAAAGGGAAGGGGAGGGGAAGACATTCTTGTGACCTTGTCTTTCAGCTCAAGCTGTGAAAAGTTGTATAAATTAGGGGTTTAAATGCTGTAACTGATAGACATCAATCTTAGAAAATGCTTTTTATAACCAGCTTTACCAATTACTACCACCTTATTTCAAAGTTTATAGTAGTAATTACAGTAGTTACATAGATGTTGTAGTTAAGATTTAGCATTAGTTCCTAATACTGTCATTAACACAGCATATTATAAAAATTAAAAAAGAAAAAAGTAGAGCCCTACAGGTAGAATCTTAAAAAAACTAAGAAACAGCACACACAGATGAACAATACTTATATTCCCTATTTCAGCATTATCTCCCCTTCTTTGTCAATGGGCGAAAATTATGTCCACGTACTTTCATGTGCAGTACACCTCCAAGTGTGGATTACTTTAAAGCATTAATTTTATACCAGCTCAGAAATATCACTAGCATTTCTATAATGCATTAATTAAAATATTTTTCCCATTTTAATAATTAAATAAGTTTCAATGCATAAGGAACTATTAGAGATATCTTAATCCTTCCTTCCTCCATTTTCATTTTTCTGCATATGAATGAGGGGGCAGAGTCTGCTTCCCACCACCACCCTTCTAGATTTCCTAAAATAGCACTCCTTGGTGGCAGCCTGCCTGGCTCTTTAGATATTAGCTGAGCAATCAGGATCCTAAGACTGCCCTTTGGTAGCCTTTGAAGACATCAACTCTGACTCTTCTTGACTGGTCTACGGCTTCCTTTTCCTCAGCCCTGTGGCATGTAAAACCACCTCTCTCTTTCCCCTCCCAGGTCCCACCTTATCAGATGGCAATGCCAAGGAATAAAATAAGGTCTGTGTGCCTCAAATTCACCCCAAGCTCCTGACTTCAGTGTGCTGGTGAGAAATTAGAGGATGAGGCAACTTAACAGCGGCCGTGAGTAACAGTGGAAAATTGAGCCGATACAATTTCCTTCACCTCTTTTATGACACGGTCACAAAACGGACAGCTCTGGCTGAGGAATGCAAAGTCCTCACGTCCTCCAGCCTACGCAGGCATGCACAGTATATTCTAATTGGACTGGTGCATACCTTCCCATCCATGAGAGACTTCCCCTGGGAAGCCATAGGCACCAGGCAAATTAAATCGGAGACTTGGCTCCTTCGCCTTCCCATTACCTGCAATGCGCTTTGATCAGCAGGGCATAAATAAACACGTAAATGTCCCATCTCTGCCAAGGTCAACGCGATGCAGCAGAGTTCCTCCAGTGCAGCCTCACAAGCAGCTCTCAGCTGTACCTTCTGACACCGCCCAACCTCACCAAAACGAGTTCATTGGACTTGGCACAGGGCAAAATGCTTTGCTGTGCTTAAAAAAATCACTGGACATAATAGCAAAGAGTACGATGTGGTGTGACCACTGTAGTTTGGGAAAGCTAAGAGAAACAGAGTGTCTCAAGGAAAAGGGTTGGGATTGCCAGTGGACCATGCCCAAGAAGGAGGGAAGAGCCAGAGCTCTCCTTCTTGGAGTCCTCTTCCCAAATGCCTTCCTGTATGAAAAATTTGGTCTTACCTGCCAGACTGATGCACCTGAGGAACCCAGCTTTCAGCAAGATGTTTGCTGCCTATTACTGAAGCCAGCACCTCACCTCTTCCACATGTGCCAGCAAAGGTGTGATTACAGCTATACCCACAGCAGGACACACAACATTGCTGCTTTTGATGCAAACATGGGCAACACCCCAGCATTCCAAACTTTTGGTTATTCCTGCACTTGCTCCACCAGAACGTGACAAAGATGCACCCTGCTGTTTTAAGTCTTGCCTCTCCTCATGGCTATGGCTTATGAGCTGTTAAACACAGGTGCAGCCACTAGAAATGTCAAGCCAGTGGGGCCCACAAAGGATAGCTGTTATCACCAGTAACATAATCCAGGCTGAAAGGGGAACACACTTTAGGATACCAGGAGCTCTCCTTCCTTCAGTGCCCCGCTGCAGTCATTCATTAAAAGGAGTCTCTACAGAAGACTTAGATTGTAACTGGGTTTGGGGTATTTTTAAGGCAACTAAGAACGGTGCCCTCATCTAGGAGAATTTCCAGTTCCTAATTCTAGCTGTTTGCAGCAGTTTCTGCCTGTCTGAGGGTCATCTGCGCAGCTGGGGTAACAGTAACCCCTCCTACCTCACAGCCATACTCAGGATTAGGCAGGGAGTGGCTGCTCAGCGTACTGAATATGCAAAGCCTGTTACAAACCCTGTATCTGATTGCAACCATAAGCAAAGTCTTATTTAAGCAATCCCTTCCCCAACAAAAATACATCAACTGCTTACTCTGTTCTTTCCTTCCGTGTCTTTTTGCCTCCAAATTCTTCCAGATAACAAAACACATTAATAAGATATTTTCCTTTTGTGCTGTAAAGCCATTTACTACAAATAATAAGAGATTTTTCACACAATGTAGGTGTTGTTTTGGCTCATTCTGGTATCACACTTGTAGTGGAGGGATCTCACTGTCCAGTCACTGAAAGCCCCACTCCAGATATTCACATCAGATATTCACAGTTGTCTATTTCTCACTGTACCCACATTCAGGGGAGACCCTTTCTCCAATTCTATCAATTTTATGAACTTGGGACATACAGCATCAGATATTTCTTGCTCCCACTAAACACAAAACTGTATTTCTCTACCAAACCATAGGTTAAAACCAAGCTGGTGTTTTTGCACATGCTTTCCTTGACACTTCTGTATTTGTCTCTCACATCAGCTAATACCTTTTTTTCCCCTTTCAGTGCACTTTGTTCACTCTTTAGCAGTCACAACAAAACCTTTTACACTGCCACCTTTTAAATTAAGCTTTCAAAGGCAACATTCTAGTAAAACACAATTATAATACATTTCAGGGCATTTTTTGCTTCCATACTGCCTTGCTGAATGTGAGATTTCTGACCATGCCAGTTTTCACTGCACATGCAATAAAGCACATCTTGCCTTTTCTTGTTCTGGTCTCTTCTAAAGTAATTTTGCTATGACTATTAGAGCCAGAATCAATCCATCTTCCCCCTTTTACACTCGGATGTGTATTTTCATGTCTTTGATATCACTGTTATCACACACTCGGCAGCTGGATAGGTAAAAATAATGCTGGTATGGAATGAAGGAAAAATGTCTGTGGTGTATCTGGTAACACCTACTGGGCAACTCAGATGTCATGATTTTTCTGTACACACAGACACAATATTTAGCTGCTTTTCACAGCCCTGATCCTCCCTTGTGACAGAGCACACACTACAATGACATAACTTGCATGCCTGGCCTTGCTCTTCCAGGATAAGGCACATTTCATTGCTCCAGCACACCTCCACATCGCTCACTTTCCTCTCTCTGCCCCTCTCTGAAATGAAACAGCTCCATTTACTCATTGTGCAGGGACAGGAAGACAAGGTGAACTGTAGGAGTGATGTCAGGAGACGACTGCCTTCCCAGATGGCACCAAAACAAGCAGTGTTCACCCTGTGCCTACAGCAACACCTTACAGCTTCCCTTTCAGCCTTCCCCATGTGCCCTCTTCCCAGCTGTGCCCAGGGATGAGAGGAGGGTGACAGTGCAGTCAGGTATTCCCCATACATAGCAGCAGTTGTTATTAAGAAATTACTGGGTGACTTGAGGGGCAAACCCATCTCCCTCAATCACTTTCACATTTAAGAAAACATGCCACAACCCATAATTTGCTGTAAAAATAGCTGGATAGTCCCACTTTCCTTTGCCTGTCTCCCCACAGCGTCCTCTCTCTGCTCCAGGGTTTGTCACAGCATAGAGCTGTGACAGCGTTGTGTGTTGTACTGCAGCCTTGCCAGTACCACCCCCACTGCCCATCCTGAGATTCTGCTTGCCTGTACCTAGGACATCCCTTTCCAGGAGAAAACAGTCCAACTGGCCTAGGAGTTGGACTTCAGTGATCCTTGTGGGTGCCTACCAACTCAGGATATTCTACAGTCTTGTGGGCAGGGGTAGAGAAAGGAGAGAAAAGTGCATCATTCTCAAAGCACTCTAGGATCTATCAGTTCTATTGTATCCAGACTCAAGCCTGAAATATCTTCATGTACAAAGCAAGTCACAGAAAAGGAGAACAAACAATGAGAAGAGTTACTTGAGCCATGAGCCATACCAGCCATCAGGACTGAATCCTCACTGTTCTCAATACTGTGCACTGAGACGCTATTCCTGTCCTGCAAGCTGGCAGCATACTCAGAACATCCCCGCTTCCCTAAATCCAGCAACAGAACGGAAATAGAGACATACTGCACCTTCTCAACTTCACTAGCAGCCTGGCAGCCCTCACCTGTACAGTGATCTCGGAGTACCTCAGAAAGGAGAGTGACTCAAATGTTGCAGCTGGATTACATTGCATAGGTCTAGAGTTACCCTTGGATGCCTGCACCATGGAATATCTACAGCAAAACTTCTTCATCTTAATCCAAGGATTTTGCCTGGAGCCCAGACCCACTAAAAACATCTGATGCTACACAGCTTTGCTAGGCACTGGTATGGCATCTTTTCTTTTCCTGTGAAAGCTATACTCTTTCCATGTACTCTTTCCAAGTTTCCATGATCTCCTCGTCACAGGACAGCAATCTGTAGTGAAGATTTAAGGGCCCAGGTAAGATTTAAGCTATTCAAACAATCTGTGTAGGCATCTCTGATCATTACACCTGTAAATGTGAGTGTAAAGCACACATACCATATAGCTTACACGTCCTGATTTTTTGTAGCTGCCCAGCAAGATCATGGGCAAAGCATCTTCTACTCCTCCCACTAATGGCCTTTGTGTTGTTTTAACACTGCTTTGTGCATCTATTTCTATTATCAAGTGAATATGCAAGTGTAGCCATGGCAGCCACTTTGTGGCAGATGTGAACAGGGACCATGTCCAACTAGCTACAGGTCTGCTTGGAACCCACACTCGTGTCCCCTGATTATCCCTGGGTTTCCGCAACCTGAACAAATCATGCCCTAACACGACCAGGATCCTAATCCCCTCCCCTCCAGAGGGGTGTCCTTTGGATTCATAAACTCTACTGCTGGATTCATTGATGAAGCAGGAGCCGTCCCTCCCCTCTCCTCCTCCAGTCACACCCTGTGCAAGGCTGGGTCTGCTACCAGTGCACAGCTCTGCTCTGCCCATGCAGGGGATCACCCAGCTCGTGGATCCCACTGGGCACCACCCCAGCCTGGCCTAGGTAAAGATTTGGGAATTTCTGTGTATGATCAGCAACAGGAACCCCAGTGCTTAATGACTCTGAGCACCAGCAAGGCCATGGGCAGTGACCCTCACACACTAAGCCTGCAGCTGAGTGTTCAATTTGAGATCACAAAAAGGTGGTTTAGTGTCTGACTGTCACACACTTCTTCTCTGTGACACTGCAAATAGGATACGTTTTCAGGAAGGGAATTTACGGCCAGCTCTGCTTTAATGCGGTATTCTCCCAGCAGTTCCTCCCACCTCAGTTCCCTCCTTGTGTGCTATCCAATTACAGTTTCTTCAGCCACTCCTCCTCAACCTCTCCTAGCATCAGAACACCCTCTATTTTGTATACATTTACATATATGTCTGTTTATCTACGGACATTTGTACACATGTCATGGTAATCATCTTCCCTCTTCTAAATTTTTCCCACTATCAAAATCAACAGCCCTCCCCCTGACCTTGCACTGAACTTGTACTAAAGTCATGGGAATTTCTTCTTTGACTTCATCTAGCTTTTAATCCAACCCCCCCCAAACATGAGGTCAAAACAAGTCCCCACCACAGGCTCTGTTCCTCATCCTGCAGTGTTCTGCATGGGATTTGAAGGAATGGTGTTTCAAAAAATAAATAGGGAACGGATTTTGTCTCAGCAAACCAATTCTACTCGAAGGGCAAGAAAGCCAGAGTCAGTTGTTAAGGGAAGAGACAAGATTAATGAAGCTTTCCAAAAAGGGCACCCCACCTTGCTCAGCACTGAGCACCACTGAGAACTCACATCTAGAACGCATGAATGCGTTAACTTGGAACCTTTCTGCACCACTGAACCCTTCATAGGTAGCAGTGTGTCACAGCCAAGGCTCAGACCTCCTTCTTCTTATATTAAATGTGCTTTCCCACACAACAAATTTCAACACACGCTCCTTGACCAAAGACCTAAAAGCAGCTGACCTAAACCCAGCCCTGGCTAAGCTCAGTTCTCCCAAGTCACACAACAGAGTTAACTTGCACTACCAAGTAAATCAGGGCAGTGGCTCTCACGTATCTGCTGTAGAGGGAAGGCAAAAAGATACATCACCTTCCATGAAGAGTTAAGGTAAGGTGTGCTTGTGACAACTCAGTTTCACCAACTCTTCAGCTTGCCAAAAGGAGTTCCACCCTCTGCCCTTTCTCTTCTGGTGGTATAGGTGTATGTCTGGTCTCACAACAAACCACAGCAGGGAACCAGCAGGGATGACAGCAGCCAGGCATGACGGCTTCTTTCAACAGCAGTGCGAGCTGAGAGGATTTGTGCAACCGCAGCCTGTTTATCCAAGCACAGAAATGTAGGAACTAAATGTGTGATTCCCTCTGGCACTTAATCCTGCTGTTGGAAGAAGTGGTCCCTCACCACGTTTCTCATGCCCAGCGTCATGCTGCACTTCTTCAGCAATCTCTCTGGCCAAAAGGCAGGCTGATCCAACTTCCATATTTTTTGTTTAGGGAAGGGGGTTAATATTCAGTTGGAGCAGTGACTGGACTGATCTGAGGCTGCTTGGTCACTAGAGCCGATCCTAGGGAAGCAGCAGGAGCTTGCAGTCAGGACTGGATGAGAACTGGATCGTTCCTTCAGCAGCAGACTGTTGTTCTGCCGGGCTGCTCATCACGTGAAGCCCAACCCCAAGCGACACGAGTTATTCAATCACAATTCCCAGGAAGCCCTGCCTGGCCACAAGCACCAGGCCAGGCACCCTCCACCGCTGCTCTAAACCACACTGAACACCCAGACTCCAGCGCCATGGCTGCCTCTTCCCAGAAGGAAGAGCTCAGCACAGCTAACAGCCATGGGCTTGCAGTACAACAGGCCATCTTTTAGCCGGAACGTGTCATCCTGGCAGCAACAGGCTCTGTCATCTGGCATGAAAACTCGTAACAAGACTTTGTGGTTAGGAGCCAGGCTGGACAGATGGAGATAAGAAATTAGCGAGGGTAATCAGCCATTGGGATAATTTACCCGGGGAACCAGTGCAGCCTATCACTTGGTATCTTGAAATCAAGACTGGGTACTTTTCTAGTAGAAATTTTGATTCGATGCAGTGATAACCAGCTGGGAATGTTAATACCTGCCAGGGGTCAGGTGAAGGTATCTGTCCCCAATTGGCTGATACTCTGAGCATCAACTGTGTGATTACCTCAAGAAAGAGGGAAATAACCTCTCTGTAGAGCCCAAGTGCCAAAACAATGCAGCACAACTGCATTTGCACTGAAGTCACTTCTGAGTACTTCATTAAAAGATTCAACGGGAGTTCAGTGAGGAGCTGCAAAGCGGAATGGAATTGCAAAACTTCCCAGGCATGACTACTGAAATAAACTAGTTGTGGATAATTTAGCCAAACAGTAACTAAGCAAACAACATCAACTGGAAAGATACCAGATGACAAAAAGCACAGTAAACTCTTAGACTCAAACATGCTTGGAAAAAGATGTGATTCCAATTAAGAATTTGAAATCCCTTGCGGGCTGTTTCTTAAATTTTGCCTGGGATAACTATGGAGAGTGAATGTTATGTGAATACAAACTAATTAAATAAAACAGCCCACTTTAAACAAGACTCCAGTAGATTACATTAAAAAGAAAAAAGAAGGAAAAAACCATCAAAACCTATAGCATAATTTGGCTCTTTCCTGCTAGAAAGCACATGAAATAAGTGAACCATAAGAAAGGATAAAACTCAACAGAACAAGTGCAAGAACATCCATCTAAAGTTACCAGGATGAAATTAAAAAAAAAAAAAAAGGGCCTGTGGAACAGACTCTTACCATTAAAATCTATCAGGATGCACAAGAGGTTCCCAGAAGAAGTATTTGTGTCCCACTATTTCAGAGAACAGGAGCACCTGCTGTCACAAGCGACTGGACCATCCAACCCCACTGAGATTTAGCCAGACCATGAGGCTGCAGTACAGGCAGGATGGGACAAATGCCACCCTCAATCACCAGCTGGCAAAACGAGGTTCTACACAGAAGCCAGCTGAGCTGTTCCTAACATTAACAAAAACTGAGAAGAATTCAGATTTGTTACAATTTCAAGTCTGATTTATGGATGCCTCCTCCTTGCCCAATTCAGGTGCAGTTCTGAAATCTGGGTCACCCATACATTATTCCTCCAAACCAAGCCACCTCCCTCCAGTGCAACCCTTTAAAAGGACTCTGCCCTTATCCAAGCCATCTCCAAGTCATTTCGCTTATGAGAAACTCCAAAACACCAAGGAATCAGGTCACAAAACTTCCAACAACACATTACACATGTGGCTTGGTCCAGGAGGCACAGGCACCCGGCTCCAGGAGAAGCCAACATGGGCATCCATATCCAGCAGCGCCCTGGCAAAGTCTGCAACAAGTCAACACTGCTGAGCTGAGCTCAGATCTCTGACCCCATAAGTCCTACCAGGTTTGATGCAGTCTTAGCCAGTATCTGGGAATAAACGAAGCATCGAGCAAGGACAGACATGGGTGCTGGGAGGACGATGGGTCAGGTGAGAGCCGTGGGAGCCTGGAATCCCCCCCTGACAGGTTGGTTGGGGCGCTGGGGTTGCCATCGGATCTCCTGCGGTGGCCGGGGCTGAGGGAAGGAGGCAGGAAGCGAGCAGCAGGCAGGGATCTCGCCTTTCGTTCCTCTGCCTTCGCTCCGTGACAGGCCATAAAAGTCACGAGGGAAGGAGGAAAACAAGGAGGTGTCCAGAGTTCAAGCACAGCACCCCCGCGACTCCTGGGCCGCAGCTCCCGGCGGGAACTGAAAACCCGGCGAACACCGTGGGATCTCGCTCCTGCGTGGGAGGCACCATTTCTGCGGGAAGAAGCTCCTGCTGCTGCTTGGCAGCCGAGCCTGGCACCGGGCCTGCGCTCCGGGCCCTCCCTGCTGCCGGCAGCGGGCGGGGGAGCGGGGGGCGACGGGCGGGACGGACGCAGCCGTCGGGGCGCGGAGCCCCCGCTAAGGATGCGGCCCCCCGGGGCTGCCCCGGGCCGGGCGGACCGGAGCCCCCTTCGCCGCCCTCTCGGGGGGCACCGGGGCTCCCGCAGCGCCCCCGACCCCGCGGAGCTCCGCGTCCCGACGGCGCCCGCACCGCGCGCCCGCACCGGGCCCGCGGCGGGAGGAGCTAGCTCTCCTTCCCCGGAGATCCCTCCTCCCGTCCCCCTCGGATCCTAAAATGGTG
>VWZT01010350.1:53336-181349 GCA_013397055.1 Pachycephala philippinensis | reverse complement strand
TTTTTTTAAATTCAATAGTAAGAATATGGGTGAAGGTCCTAGAGGGAAAGCCACACGAGGAGCGGCTGAAGTCGCTCGGTTTGTTCAGCCTGGAGAAGGCTGAGGTCAGAGCTCACAGCAGTTCTGCAGCTTCCTCACGAGGGGAAGAGGAGGGGCAGGCACTGATCTCTGCTCTGCGTGACCAGGGACAGGACCCAGGGAACGGCTGGAGCTGTGTGAGGGGAGGGTTAGGGTGGATATCAGGAAAAGGTTCTTCCCCCAGAGGGTGCTGGGGCACTGAACAGGCTCCCCCAGGGCAGTGGTCACAGCACCGAGCCTGACAGAGCTCTAGGAGTGTTTGGATAACACGCTGAGGCACAGCGTGGGTTTGTTGCGGTGTCCTGTGCAGGGCCAGGAGATGGACTGCATGATCCTTGTGGGTCCCTTTCAGTTACCGACATTCTGTGATTCTGTAATAACAGTGTCCCTCTCGGCTGGGACACAGCAATTGGTTGCTTTGTCTCTGGAGTGCACCTGACCCATCAGCCCAGGTGTTCGGACCAGTTTAAGAATCAGAGGTGCTTTTTATTTTTTAAGCTTCCTTCATTACCCGAGTCTCTTGTTTTCGCACTCTTTAACTTCACATGCGTGAGCCCTCTGTGTTTCCTCCCAACAGGCAGCCAAGGATTTAAGGAAAAGTGTTGTGTTGTCCCAGGCTTTACAGGTTTACAGGCAAGATTACATTCAAGATCGTCAAATAAATGTAAATTAATGAAACACCCGAATTCAGAAGAAATTGACCAGGACGTCGGTAGAAAAACTCTGTAGGCTGCATTAAAAAGCTGAATCCACAACTACAATTCCTGGGCATTCTGTCTCTCGTAGGAACACAGGTGCTTAAAGGGATACAGGAATTATGTGAGGGTGCACTTTGCTATGGTATATATAGATCTTCTTCGCTCACTAAAACTGCAAAGTGTGCAAAGAATTATTTTAGACCAGTGGCTGAGAAAGGCATTACCTATTTTATATATTCTGTCTCTTCAAATTGATACCCAGAGTTGTCTCTTTGCTAAATTGTTTTTTTTCTTCCCTAATCAGTTCCTGAGGCTTGCAGGTGTGTATCCTCCAGGATGTGCTGTGAAGATTTCAGCGGAAGAGAAAGAGGGAGCTTGGCTCAACCACCAGAGAAACCCTGCAGCCCACACCCAGGCAATCCTGAACCCTCCCATCCCTGCGTGACCAGTGTAGAGTCTCCCAGGCAGGAAGACTCCCCTCAGACGTGGTACACCGAGAGCTTTCCCCAGCCGGCCACAGAATCATCCTCGTGCCTGCTGCTGCCTTCTGATTCAATTACTCCTTTCATTTGTTTGTGTAGGTGCCTTTTTTCAGCAGCGGATCAGCTCCTGTAGCTGACATTCCCATTCCACATCACTGCATTTACAGTCAGCAGCAAGGGAAGGGATGCTTCAAATTCCCAGAAGCCAACTCTGGATCATGTCTCTCTTAGGCTGGCGTCAGACCTCTGGGACATTACATAAATAGCCAATGCTTCTTCCCACTGCATTTTCTAAGTTCCTAGGAGCTGGCAGCAGGCTGGAGTTGGTCATCCTGACTGGAAAACTGCTCCTCTTCTATCCAGAAAAGGGTAACTCATTGTCTGAGGTGGGCTTAACTCTCCCCCTGTCCTTGGCACCTCCAGCAGCTGCAGAAGGAGTTTTCTGTTTGGTTTTGTGACTCTTATCTTGAGAAACCTTGCTTTCTCTGCCCGCTGCACAGAGAGTTTGAGTGCCTGAACACATCTGGAACCCTGCACAGTGTGAGCAGGGGAGGGCCTGTCCCTTGCTGTGAGTATCCCAGGTGGATTGGGCTGCACTGTCTCTTATCTCAGCCCACCAAGCTCTGGGCTGCAGCAGCTGAGTGCCTGGTATGTCTCTTTCCCTTCAAGGACATACCTCCTTGGGGTGTATACATACATATATATATCCCTGGATTTATGTCCCTTCCCTGCAGAGAGACCCAGCAGCACCAAGAGCAGGGTCCTGTAACCTGAAGTGCTCCTGCTTCCTGCAGTGCCTAGTGCTGTCGTCAGGCTGAGGGGCAGTTGGGACATTAACCTCCCACTCCGACATCCTCCTCGTAAACATCCTGTCCCACTCAAGTCCTGTGCTGTCACATCCTCTCTGCTCTGCAGCAGACACTATTCTGGGTTTAGTTCTATATGCAGAGCGCACAGCTGGGCATGCCAAAATCCAGGCAGGCAGCAGGACAGAACCTGGCAGTAACTTGGTTCAGCTGCTGACATATCACAAGTACTACAGAGGAGGGGAGTTGTTTAAGGGTCTTCTTAAAACTAAAATCATCTGCTTGAGCCTTCCTTGGAAAGCTAGTTTGCTTCCCTAGGTGTGTTCAGCAGCTGAACCTTACTCCAAGCAGATGCAAACCTGTGTATATGGCATTAAAAACCTTGGTAATAATGGAAGGGAGCAGAACAGAGAGCTTGGAAACTGCAGCACAGTAAGTTTACACAAGCAGCAAGTAAAACACCCATCCCTGGTGAGTCAGTCCTGGCCATTTCCTTCATTTCCTCCAAGGCTCCCTGCGAACATCCAGCGGTAAGAGCCGCTCTGAAATCCACTCGTCTCCTTTCCTGCCCCTTGTTTACAGCTTTCCCTCAGCAGGGAGCAGAGTCCCGGCCTCCAGCGCTGCATTTTCACTGCAGCAGGCTGAGAGAAGTGCAGACCCTCCCTTGGCCTCAGCTCAGCTTTGGTACTGCAGTGCTCTTGTTGCTTTTGTGGGTGCCAGCACCTTCCTGAGATACAGCAGGTGCTGAGGTAAGAGAGGAAAAAAGTGTCACAGTTGCACAATTCACTCATGTTTTTTTTAAAATCTTGAATGCAGCTGTAGGATTGACAAAGGTTCTCTATCCCTACAGCCATGCCTTTGGATTCGGTCCAGCACGGCAGAAAGGATGCAGTGGGGTATTATGTTGTTTTAAGTGTGCAAATCATCCCTCGGAGATACGGGTTGGAGCTTCCCTTCTTCAGATTGAGGTGTATCTCATGCTGTGATTTTCCCCACATGACAGCAGCTAGGGAGGAAGAGTATTTTTAGCTTTTGTTTCTTGGTTTGTTTACGGGAAGTTCTCATTTGTGGGAGTGAGCTTGGGTCTGTCTCAGTCTTAGAATCCGCTTCAGTGCTAGTTGTGGATGCAGTTACAAGGGTGAACTCCTGCTGTTGTCTGGCAGAGTCATCATTTATCCCAAGTGTTTAAGAAACTGTGGGCTTCACACAGACAAATACTGATTTCTGGGATCTTTCCTGAAATTTGTTCAAGGAGATGTCCAGGTGGCTGTGGCAGAAAAGTTTAGGAAAATACAGAACTGGGAAATTCTTCCAGGTGATATGGCTAGAAATGCTTTTCTGTGTGAAACTAGTTACAAATCCACATTGCTGACATAACCTGAGTTAATAACAGTAGCTCTGGGACAAAACCCATATTGTCAAAGAGCATGAACATTCCAAGAGAAACACAGACCAAAATGGGCTTCCCCCATCTCCTTCTCAAGTGCCTTCTGCTGGGAATCCCAAATAACCTGCTGCCAACAAGTGACCTAGATACAATGCTGTGTTTGCTCTTATGGAGTAAAACCAGGAGCAAAATAATCCACTTAAATTGTATATCTTTATAATCCTTATTGAACTTCATCCACTTTGTTTTTTTCATACAAAAAGCAGTAAGAACTCTTTGTACAAATGGATACCTGCATATGAGCCATGGAGGAACAGTTTTTTGTCATGATGAATTATGTACCAGTTACAGCGAAGGTCTACATTGGATGGATTAAGAGTGAATGGCCCATTTAGTGTGTTGTACAAATTTTTTCCAAAGTAACTGCAGTGACTGGCCTGATGTGCAAGTCAGGCCATTGTCCTACACAGCTTAAATTCCTCTTTTTTTACAGGGTCTGCCAGGAAAACTTAAACAAATGGACAAGGCTGACTTGAGACAGAGGCAGCTGTCAGAGGCACGAGGGTAAGGGATGGTCTGGAGAGTCCCTGCCTGCCGGCCACGAAAGGTGGTAAAAGAATATTTTTATTTGCACACATCCTGTAGCCTGATGTGTGCCCTGACATTGCCCAACAGTTCACTTGATTATAAGATCCTGCCTGTTCTAAAAAGGATGAGGTGGTTCTGAACTTGTGGATGTGGACTTGGGGGAGGCTGGTGGGCTTTCCCAGCTCAATTTACAGCTGCAGTCCAGACTGGCGACAAGGAAAATGACTGCTCATGCCATAGCTTCAGAAAGGTGTGGGCTTCACACACGTGAATGGTGGTTTCCTTGACCTTCCCTGATTTTGATGGAATTTGAGAGTAGGAATGGCCAGTCTTGAACAGCAAAAGCAGGCAAAATCGCTTCAGATGTTACTTTAGTTTCGCTGAGTGTGTAAGTAATGTCACCTTAGCAGAAGGCAAGACAAACTACTGTTCATGGCATTAGCTGCAAACCAAAGAATGAAGAAGAAAAAAATGCCGACAATGTATCTCCTGCTCAAGATTTCACATGAATAACTGCAGCAAAACATGACTCAAAACTTCACATCTATTTGCTTATATACTGTTTTTCAAAAGACAGAAGGAAATAGCTTAAATTTTAGTCCAATTCCATTAAAATCCTTTTATTCGGGATTAATAAAATAAGGATTTCTTGCACAAGCAAGAAGCTCCTTTGAATAAATATTGGGGGGAAAAGTGAGCTATACTAAAGGGTTATATTCTCTGAAGAAGTTACCAACCATTAATGATACACACTGTGGTTAAAGCAACGTGTTTCCTGCTCACCAGTAGCATTTGGCAACTCAGTGATGGAATTTTTCAGTGGAATAGTAGTAAGCTCTTACATTTTTAGGGTGATTTCCCTCAGCCAAACTTGCAAAAATTACATTTGATATGCCTAATGCAGTATAACATCACATTCTTTTCTTCCTGTTGAATATATGGGTTTTTAAGCCCTATTTCCACCTGATTAATATATGGAGATTTATGTGGAAGTGCCCGTGCAGGTAAATAACACGAGCTTGAATTAAAAGGGTTTTTTTTTCCAAAATACATAGTGCAGGAAAAGGGTGGTTTATGACCAAGAACATGGATGAGGGCATTTTTTTGGTACTTCACACTGAATGTCAGCAGTGTCTTTTACTGAATAAAATTATTACAATAATTTCTGGCCTGGAGTTCACACACATCAGGAGGTCCATGGGCTACCTGAGGAAGATCCACAAAAGATACCCAGGAAATACTAGGCAATATCTGTGAACAAGAATCCAGAATATAAAAGCAGGTTGAAAAACCTCAGTGTTTCATACTATTAAGATGCCTCCAAAAGGACAGAAAGACATTATGGAGAAAAAAAACCTCTACTGGGGGAATGCATAGTCAGACAAAGAGGGAGATAGGAAAGCTTTTAATGAGCTTTGCCTCTTCTCCATCATCCAAAGTTTTAATTTTTGGTAATCCAGGATCACAACGTTGGTCTTGGTATTCAGAAATACCACGAACAAATTCTGGAAAATCTTAATGATAACTGGTTACGCAAACATTTCTAAACAGCTGTTCTTTTAAAGCAGTCGATATCGGCAATTCCAAGCTCAGGTACAAGGAATTTTAAGGAAGTCTTTGGGCTTATCCTTTTTCTGCCCTGAGATGCTCCATGCAAAAGATACCCCAAGTTGCTTGTTCCTGGCAGGTGCCTCTCCCAGGCTGAAACTCCCAGTTGCAGCTCGCATGGAGCCTTTGGGAGGCAGCTCTTGATTTCCTGTGGCGCTTTCCATTTCTGTGTTGTGTGATTCTGAACACTGCAAGAAGCTGCTTTTTCCCCCAAATCCTTCTGTGATCCTTCTGTTGCAGCTAAATCCTTGCGCAAATCTGAAGCAGACCCCTCCTCCTGCAGGAAATTGTTTCCCAGCCCATGCCACCTTTCATATCCACGTGCAGGTAATTGCTGAATTGGAGTCTCAGGCCTGCCCTTTACCTGCACCTCACACACTGATGTTTCCCCTCCTTCTTTAGGAGTGAGAAAAAACCTAAAGAGGGGATCCAGGATAATGAGCGTTTTCTCATTTTCCCTTTTGAGAAGTCCAGGAGAATGTTACTGGGACTCTTAAAATACTTCCACTCCATTTGGAAATGCTAAAACAAGAGCTTCATCAGAGTCTTCCTGTGTACTTTTCTCATAAATATGGGTGTTGATGGCAATACCTTAAGTTGGGTTGGGAGGGTGACACTCAAAGGCTTCTGTAGAAATTATTCTGAACAAACCAGTCATTTCACTACCAGAACACCTAGAACACTTCATTCTGCCTTTCTGTTCCTTCAGATTCAGGTAGGCCGCTTACCCTGTGGTCATTTCTTCAGGCTTTCTGCTCTAGCCGTGAACGCTAGAAGTAAATTACTGTAAGGGAAAGGTGGAATATGGACAAAGTCACACCACTGCAGGTACTCTTACTCTAGTCTAGAGCAAGAAATAGTTGGGACCTCCACAAAATTGAGCATGGAGAGCAGAAATGAAAGCAGCATGCTGCCTTTGAGGGGCTTGCCAAATATTCCTCTGGTTCCAGCTGAAAGGGAGGATGTGGCTGTTCAGGAGGTGCACTTGTGCAGGTTTTCCCCCATGCAGGCAGCTGCAGCACCTGAGTGTGTGCAGCCAGGTGGGAGGATGACACTCAGCAGCTCTCCCCCGTGCTCAGAACAGCTGCCTCTGCCCAAACCCCATCCTACCCATCCCTCCACACTCGGAAACCACTGTGCCAGGAAGTTGCTTCTTCCTAGCTGAGATCCTCATATGATAATGTCCATTTAAGTGTTGTTGCTTGTGTAGGTCAGTAGTAATGACTCAGATCAGCCCTTACTTTCCTTCCTCTTGTTGGCTAGACACAAAATCCAGGCCACAAATTAATCTGTCCCATTCACCAATAAAGAGGATTCCCTGTCTGCTAAAAAATTGCACACAGAAGTCCTTAGTTTGTATTAAGGTCCTCTTGAATAGCTGTGAAATCAAGCATTTAAAAGTTCAGAAATCCCAAATTCTCTGTGCATTCCAGGTGGAGTGTTTGGGATTTTGTTTTGGTTCTCTTGGTGGACAGAATTACACATAGAAGTGTAGCTTTTAACGAGATGAACACAGTAATTTTTCATCATCTTCATTTTTGCAGAGGAGGATAAAGCTGAAATGTGCTTCCCTCTGTGTTCAGTGTCTTTGCACAAGTCCTGGAGGTGGAGATCTCTGAGCCTGGATGTGTGACAGTGTAGTGCCCCCTCATGGGAAGCTGTTCCTGACACTGATTCCTGACTGCATCCAGGTGAGAGAACATGAGCCCAAACACCATTCTGTTTGCTGTACCTGCCCCTCTGTGTTGGTTGTTGTCACCCCAGCAGGTTTAGAGAGCAACTTCCCTTTTCCTCCTTCAGATAGTTTTTGTTAGCACTGGATTACTGTTAAGGCTTTCTGTAAGCCTTAACATCCTCCACCTTATTGCAGTTTCAGCTTTTTGAAAAATAAAATCTCTGGGATTTTAGCCACCCATGGTGGCTTTCCTGGAGGCCCTAAACTTATGCAATGTGAGTCCTGTAATTAGATAACCAATCTCATAATAGAAAAATGAGCACATATTCCTGAATCACCTCCATAATGTTGGCTTATTGTATATGAGAGAGGATTCCCTCATTCCCCTCAGGTCTGGAAAAAGCGACCTTTCCCATAGGATGGATTGTAAAGATGGATGTGAGCTTGCAGAGAAATGCAATCATGCACCCAGGGTGGGGAATTGTTGTTTTTTTGGAGCTCTGATGCTGTTGTTGGAAGGGCAGACTGAAGAAGGATTGTTTCCTATGAGCAAAGGCACATTTTTCATGAATTAAGCTTTTGTCCTTAACACACAAAAAGGGCCTTTTTGTGATTCACACTGTGTGATATTTTTAGTTTTCTTTGCGTTAGGAACAGCACAAGAATAATCCTGCAAATAAAACATAAAAGCAGAACGACCCTGTAAAAAGAGTGGAGTTTCTGCCCCAGAAAAAAAACTTTCTGCATTACTGTTCAGGGTGTAAAGTGGCTGTGGTAGGGGCCACATCCTTGTCTTGTGGTCAATGTGCATTTGTCACAGACTCTTCTTGCTCTTCTGCCATTTTCACACCTCCTGAGACATGTGAGTTGCAGTCCCCAAGGAATCAGAGAATAAAGAAACAAAGACCAAAACGTTCTTTTAAAATTACCTTGTCAGAACTGTTAGTAGATGCTTGATGTTCCATTCCTGGGACCTCCCCCTCCCTTGTTAGTGATTCTCAAAAAACCCACATGACCTCCCAAGGCCCATCACCTTAGTAGGGTACTCACATCCAACCCCTGCCACCCCTGGAGCATTGTCAGTTTGTTCTCTGTAATTTGGGGGGTTGTGCCTCATATTCCCTGCAGGACTCCCAGCAGTGGCTTGGTTATCTTTGCCTTTATCCCACCTCTGGTGCTGGAACGCCTTCCTGGTAGGACTCATAGTGACCATGTTCCATTCATGGGCTGATTTCCTGCTGAGGTGCTGTCATTGATGCTGAGTAAGGAAGTGGTGAATCCTGGCTCCAGCTCTTCTCACAAGGAGCAAACAGATCAGACTTTTCTCCAGTGTCAACAAGCTGAACCTGAGTCTGGTCAGAACTCCCATCAAAACCCTTTCCACATATATGTTCTATGGGAATATACCTAGATTGTTTCAGCTTAGATACCCATTGAACAACTCAAAAAACCCCTAACTCTATGTCCTTTAGGTACTCCATTACAATAAGATGTCCTGATGGCCTTAATTACTCCTGATGCACTGGGAAGGTCAGAATACCTCTCTCTTGGGAGTGTTCTCTGCAGTGGATCCCAGAAGAACCATATGGTCTGGGCTTTTTTCCAGTGCCTGAGGTATCTTATGGCCCTATATCGTCAGATGGTGGAGAGATGACTCTATAATCTTGCTGTGAGACTAGCCCAGCCCACAAACATTTCAACTGGAAGAAAAGTGCTCCGAAGAATATAAAGGGGCTGCTGCTTCTCTACATGGGAGCAGGAGATAACAGAGGAGAAAGGTTGGTTGCAGGAAGGAGGTGCCATGTGACAGAAATAGCACTAAAAGGTCTTGCCAGCATTTACCTGCTTAACAACTGCAAGGCAGTTTCTTTGAAAGGAAAGATCAAAGTTTTCTATCCAAATAAAAGTTTGAATTTAAATGCCTGTATTGAAATCAGGATTTGTAAATCTATAGTAGCTTTGTTATCCAAATGCGAAACTTTTTACTTACCACCCATGTGTTTAATAATCCATGTGACATGCATGGATGGTTTTTAGTTCATTTTTGAAAAGGGTAGATGGATTTTTGCTTTCCAAAGGCTGGGGGATAGCTTGGCAGTCCATCCTCTACTGAGGGAGCACGGTGATGTGTGGTTAACTTCTGGTGCAGGGGGTTTCACAACCTCCCAGATAATCTTTTCCAGCTCTGGCTTACGCAGAGAAAGCTTTTGCAACATCTAATCTTTTTCTTTTCTCCTGTCATCTTTTCTTTCCTGGAAATTAAGTTGGTTAGATCTTATCTCTGTCCTTCCAGCAGTGTAATCGCTGCCTTTCTTAATAGCAGCCTCTCGTGTACTGCAACTGCGCCATCGTCTCCTGCCCTATTTCCAGCCTTCTCCTCTAGACAAAATAAACCCAGTTCCTTGGTTTCTTCCCAGAGGTTGTTTTGCAAACCTGTTATTGCTGCAGATGTGCTCCCACACCCAGCCTGGACCAGCCTGGCTGTTTGCTGTTCCCTGTCCCGTGTCAGTGGTGGCTTCTTGCTTCTCCCTGGCCGTGTGCTGCTGCACCCCCTTCCCTGTTCCCAGTGGCTTCCCGCGGCGGGGTTGGCCGGGATTCCTGCGTGGGTGTGGGGGGCCCTGCCGGGCCAGGTGCTGGGAGCAGGTGCCAGGCCCCCAGGCCCTGCCGAGCGCAGGAACCGGCATGTGCAGCTCACTCCTCCTGCATCCCAGCCCTGCCAGGAAACCAGAGTCCCCGTGGGACTTCGGGGCTTTGTCCTTAATTGCCCGGTTCAGGAAAGTCACCAGCTCTCTCCTCAGGGGCTCCCAGATCACAGAATCAAAGAATGGTTTGGGTTGGAAGGGACCTTAAAGCTCATCTCCTTCCAACCCCCTGCCATGGGCAGGGACACCTTCTATCCCAGGTTGCTCAGAGCCCCATCCAGCCTGGCCTTGGACACTGCCAGGGATGGGGCAGCCACAGCTTCTGTGCCAGGGCCTCAGCACCCTCACAGTAAATAATTTCTTCCTGATACCTAATCTAAATCTACCCTCTGTCAGTGTGAAGCCATTCCCCCTCATCCTGGCCCTCCAGGCACTTGTAAATTGTCTCCATGTTTCTTGTAAGACCCCTCTGCATTTTGAAAGGCCACAAAAGGTCTCCCTGGAGCCTTCTCTTCTCCAGGCTGAACAACCCCAACTCTTTAGGCCTGTCCTCATAGGAGAAGTTAATTAATTTCTGATGGATTTCTGGTAATCTGCTTTGGAGATTCTCTTAGGGGGAAGAAGTTCCCATCTTCTAAGAAGTGTGAGCAGTTCAGGAACTCCTGAGGAAGGGCTGCCAAAGAACAGGTGTAAGTCTTCTCCTTCATTTTACGAGCACCAGCTTCCAGGATCAGTTGGAGTTATGTGGCCTCCTTGTATCAGCTACTTCATGGGTGTGTGCAGTGTTACAGAACCAAATCCTTCCAGTCTAAAGAGCCCCAACAGGATCTAGAGAGCTCATTTATTACCAATATTCTAATTAATACTTTATTATAAAATTGGCACATTCTGCTGTCATTTATTTCACTCTCTTCCCAACACCCCTCTCTCCCAAATCATCCTTATATCCTTCCCATGTTCCCAACAGGTTGAGTGACCCCAAACCAAGAATTTTATCCTACTGCCTGGACAAGATATTGTGTAAAATGCCAAAGAGCATGGACAAGGCAGTCTCTCCCTGCTGATCCTGCCATGGGGATGCCAGTAAGAGCTCTGGGCTGCACGTGGCCACTGATCCCTGGCTGTAGGAGCATGGACCCCTGGATATACGAACCTGCTCATCTCTGATTCCTCTATGTGCTGGTATTTGATTGAAGTGAGACAGCTGGTTCCTAATGGGCAGCTGACAGTGGGATAAAAAAGCCGTATTTCCTTCAGAAACTAGAGGAAAAAACCCTCCCCAAGCCTGTCAAAAGTACACCATGAAATTAATCCGCAAATCTGAAAATATGTATTAATAAAATCAGAGAGCTTCTGAACTGCCTTTGATTTTGAAACTTCTGGGGAGTAATGGACACTGTTAGGTCATGATTCATCTGGGCGGTTTTAGGTGTCCACCTTAGGAACAGGTGAATCATGTCAGAGAAATGCTGCTTCAATATTTGAAAAGGGGGCTTTTCTTATTTTGTTTGATGATCTGTTCTCAGTTTGTTATTACTTACAATGCTTTAAAATTATTTTAATTTTTGATACAGAGTTAATCTTTGCTCAGGACAAGGATGGGCTGATAATACATCTTTCTCTGAGAACTGTGGTTTCAAAAAATCAGCCGTTTCACTCCTGTGATTTTTCAGTTTGTCTTCTGGAAGGGATGTGTGGAATAGAAACAGTGAAGTTGTAAGACCAAAGAAGACAGAAGCCCAGAGGGGGAAAAGATGAGCAAGTCAGAATCTGAAACAACACAGTCAGGAAACACAGATGATGTGGTTTCTCTAAAAAGCTTGTTTGTTCAGTTAGAGGGAAAGGGAATTTGTGTATGCATAGCTGTAGTTTTACTAACTGTATATAAAAAAGGCAGATTAATTTATTGCACGCACTATCCAATATCATTGTATTAGATATTATACAATGCCAGGATGTACTGTTATAGATTTTATATGTATGTGTACTGTTGTAGACTCCAAATCTAGGTGCAGAGCAGCTTGACAGAAAAGGGCCTGTGTATGGAATGTGGAAAGCGGTAGAATAAATAACTTTTTCTTACATCCAGTGATCCAGCTTTTTAAAGTTTCATCTCTAACCCTTCAGTATAGCTAAGAAACACTTAGGGATGGTCCCCTAATTCCCCTAATGTACAGATTAACTCAGAGGGACGTAGACCTGAGCTTTAATTCATGTTCCTGTGGTTGTCTCCCAATCCCAGGCCAGGTTTAGAGGTTCTTCATCACAGACATTTTATTCTCTCTGTTGTATTTGCTTTTCCCTCCCACTGAGCCTTTGTCAAGAGCAACTAATGAGCTGCATTCAGTGTCCTTTTTCATGTATAGGCTCTTATGAAAGCTGTATTTAAAAGTAGAAATGTGTTCATAAACTTCACTTATGAAAAGGGTGATAGACTGAGGTATAAAAGTAATTTAGTTGGGCAGAAGACAGAACTTCATTTACAGCAGATGAACACGCTGTTATGCAAAGTAAGCAGCATCCAAGCTATTCATGGAATGGCATTTGTCTTCAATAAATATTTTACATAATACATGCAAGTTATTCATGGAATGGCATTCATTTTTCATATAAGTTTTATGTAATGCTGACCACTTGGGACTCCCAGGAATTAAAGATTTGATAACAACATGGTCTCTCATTTTATTTTCTGTGATTTTTATCTCAGAGCTACAAAAGTGGTTGTAAGGAAAGGGTTTCCTTTTTTTAATTTCAGACCCCCTGAACATTTCCAGTCAACTGCAGGCCTACTAATAAACCTTTGCTTTCCTTTGTGACCTCTCACAGATCCTTCAGTACTCGTCTTAATGCCTCCCCCTAAAAAGTCAGCAGCTTGTAAATTGGGAATTTGCCGTGTTTCTGTGATTACTTCAGTTTTAGGAGGTATGGACTGCTATTGTAAAGCATAACATAATTGTGGGGGCTTTCTTTGCTGCATGTACTGATGACAAATTCCCCTGGAAGCTCAGATGTTAATCCTTGGGAAGAGTGAGTGTCAGGAGCCTGGTTATGGAGCCATGGGGCCATTTATGGACACCCTTTGCTGGAGCTGGGTGTGGGGCACAGCAAACTTCAGCCAGGAGGAGCAGAAGATACTTTGCCTACTGAGTCATGGCACTAAATGTGCTTTTTACAATTATTTACGGTGAAATTCAGTGGAAGAATGAATCAGGTCATTGGTATTTAATCTGAACCAGAGTTGTGAAACTTCAAGTGACTGTGCAGGAGGGAGGTTGCCATGATGGTGTGTGTCATCCTGGGAAAACATGTCCTTGTGCTTACACCTTTCCTTGTGTTTCTTCTTGCTCGTGTAGAAAACCTGTAGGTGTAATAACCTGAAAGATTGACAGGCTTTTAAGAATTTCTTAAATTGCTGCTTGTCATCCCTAGATGCAATTCTGAGATGAAAAAAAAAGCCAGTATTGGCATAGCTTTGTAATTTCCGGGGACAACCCCAAAATAAGCCTTGGCTTTGTCCACGTTTTCAGAGTGCTGTTGCAGTCACAATTATCATAAAGAAAAGAAAACACACAAATGAACTGTGCAAAGTCAGATGGTTTGTGGTTGGACTTGATGACCTTAAAGGTCCTTTCCAGCCTAAAAGATTCTGAGTAGTTTTGTTTGACTTCATTGTGGCCTTCCAGTCCTTGAAGAGAGCCTACAGGAAAGATGGAGAGAGACTCTTGACAAGGGCCTGGAGTGACAGGACAAGGGGCAATGGCTTCACACTGACAGAGAGCAGGTTTAGATTGGATATTAGAAAGAAATTGTTCCCTGTGAGGGTGGTGAGGCCCTGGCACAGGTTGCCCAGAGAAGCTGTGGCTGCCCCATCCCTGGAAGTGTTCCAGGCCAGGCTGGATGGGACTCTGAGCAACCTGGCATAGTGGAAGGTGTCCCTGTCCACAGTAGGGAGTTTGGAACCAGATGACCATTAAAGGTTCCTTCCAACCCAAACCATTCTATGATTCTGTAAATCTATAAATCCTTTCTGTACTTCTGCCTTTGGATGGAGCAAAGTCTTCATGGAACAATATCCCCACTATTCCCTGCCCACAGCAGCAGTTGGTCAGGCACCCCAGAGAAGGAGCATATCATATGCCTCAGGAAGTTATTTTAATTGACTAAATAGGTTTTTTTGCTTCTGAATAAATGTTTAAGTTTTTAATTATACTTTCCATCTTTAAATTATGTGTCAGAATCACTAACTGTCTTTTGGTAGTGGCCAGTATTTAGCATGTGTGTCAGGCATGGTTTTTGACCACTATAAACACATTTTGCACACTCCGGGTAGCTGCTCATGGCTAGTGTCCTGGCAAATTTTGGTCTCTGCAGGACTTGACCTTTTAATGTACAGGCTGGCCAAACTACAACAGGTAAGGAAGCTGTGAGGAACCCTGGCTTTTTTGCCTGCCCGCAGACTTGTTCAGGCTCCCTGCATTCAGCTTGCCTTGATTCATGCAGAAAGATGCAGGTAAACCAGACACAGTGCCATTTCCTTTCTGTGGCACAGACTTGGGAAGTTCCCTAGGCTTTGTCTTTTACATAAGAAGTAAGACAGGGAGCTGTGGAGAAGTTTAAATAACTGCTGCCAGGCATTTAGAGCAATCATTCATGATTGTGGTTTCCCATTTGGTACCAGTGATGATTAAACTCAGCTAAGGCTCTCCTCTGCTTCCCTCAAACATTTTCCTCCTGTCACACTGACACAGCTGTTTGTACAGTGGATTGGATCAGGAACTGATCCAGCTAAAAATAACCAAGGGTAGAGTGGGAAGATACTACTTTTCAGCCACTGCAATTTCAGTCTGCATCACGCTGCAGCTGCACACAGAGCTGCACTGGCACCACAAGCAGAGCTCAGGAGGAAGTGACCACAAGGACACACAGAAGAGGAGATGAGGCTTTTGAAGAAAAGGAGGTGGAACCAGAGCTCCAATGGGATGAGCAGAGTAGTACAAACCTGGCAGCTCCACTCCTCAGAGGTACTTAGCAAGAGATGAGCACCGATTCCAGCTGAGCACCGATTCCAGCTGTGTGATGTCCACTTGGAAAAGATTCCCAAACTGAACCTCCTCTGCAGATATTCCTAGTGTGCAAAAAAGGGCACATTTCTGTTTAATGCCTTTGTTCTGCCTTCTCTTAACTCCCTGCTGCTCCTGCCAGGTTCCTGTTTGATGGCATGGATGGCATGGTGGCAATACCAACTTAAGGAATCGTGGAGCTCTAAGGATGTTTGTTACCACCCGCCCCAGACTGCAATTTTCTCTCACTTTTGCCAGCCCTGCTGTTTGTGGAGTTGTGCTGAGCACTGGATCAGGGAAGCAATCCAAATTAAAAATAACCCAGCGAGGTGGCTGGGGGTGGCAAGAGCTTTAGCAATCCAGGATAACCTGCAGTCACAAATCAGCGAGAGCTGTTTGCCACTGCAAGATGTCATGAAAGCCCAGCCTCGTAGATACCTGTTTAATACAAGGAATATGAACCTTTCAGCCCACGAAGGAGCCTTGGGAATGAGGAGGCAGGAATCCTTTGCCCATGTTCATAAGGGACATGAGAGCAAACCTCACAATGCCCAGATGGCAGCACAAAACATCTTCACACAGGCTTTGGTTTAGCAGCTCTTCACATGATGCTTTTGGAACAAAGGTTAGTGGCAGTGTGTGCTGTTCGCTGATGGATGTTCTTTATTCTGTGGATTAGGGAGAAAGCTACCAGGATTTTTAAGGGCTGGAAGGGTACTGCGGATACAGGGGCTGTGCCATCACCAAGAAAGGGAATAAAAGAGCCTTCTTCGCAGACATAGTTTCATGGTACAGAGTGAAGTAACAATTTGTGGATGCATTCCAGAAGAGGATGTATTCCTCTCCTTTGCTCTAGAGAAACAATGCCACTGCTGTGATGCACCAGCACTAATCCACATGATCACACCAGCAGTGACATCACTTTCACCTACTCACACACTTGGAGGGAGCATCTATAGTTAGTCATTCTCTCTTGTATTCCAAGCCATGTCTGGTTTTCTTCTGGCATCTCTCTTCAGTTCATGGTTCATGCCTCCTGGGTTGAGTATTTTTAAGTACCAGTCATTTCCTTTTCCTCTCCCTTCTGCTTCTGACTTGGCACTTCGCTGGTTCTCTCCCCAGGAATGCTCCTACTGGGAGGTGACTGATTTGAGCGCTGATGGCAAAGGTGGTGAATCCAGAGACTCAGAGCCTGAGGAGTTTCAGGACCTTCTCAGGTTACATTTGTAGAGAAAGGAACTCACCTCCTCTCCACATGCATTAGTGGCTCTGGTCACAGCGAGGTGGAAGATGCAGGTGAAACACACAGTCACATTGGCAGCTGCATCCCAAATCAGCCAAAGGAAAGCGAGGGCCTGAAGCTTAGGGCAGGATGTGGCTGCCCTGAGGTAAACCCTGAGTGCTTTCACACCAACCCCGGTCCTCAGGACAGCCCTGACAGGTAACATCAATGCTGACCATGCCAAGGAACTTGGATTCAAGGGTCCAGACCAAATACCATCACGTTTTGCCATCTGCTTTCACCTCTCTAAGAATATGAGGAGTTGTGTTCAGTGATCTTAATTCTTCCTTCTCTAGACACAGGAAAAATGTTCTCTTTCACCCCCTTGCTCCCTGCATTCCCATTGCTGCTTCCCTTCTCCCAATAATTTTTTTTTTTTTTTTCCCGGTAAAGCATCTTGTGGTTCCTTTTTCACCCTACGTTCACATAAAGGCTTGATCATATGTCCAAAGAATTGGGAAGATGCCTGAAATCCCTCTAATGTGTACTATATGTAAACTCTGTTTTTCCTGTTTTGCTTGGTATTTCTGCCTGAAGGCTTCGGGAGAAACCCAAAGGTCATCTGTTAAAGAAATCAGGCAAGGAAAGAAAGCAGTTGACCAGCAAAGAGGCACCTTCTTAAGCACAACAGCCAGGTGCAGAGCTGTGGGAAGAAACTTCCCAGTCCCTGTACTGGAAAAGATCTGCTAAGGCTGGAAAAAGGAAAATGGAAGGACACACACAGGCCTGTCAAAAGCTCTGCTATTTGTAAAAGCAGGGGCACATTCTGTGTGCTTGGAGGTGCTCTGGGGTAAGCAAGGAGAGGCTGCCCTTTCGTGAGGGGAAACACTGACAGAACAGAGCCTGACACAGAGGAGTGTTCTCTGTGTTTCCATGCTTGGAGATGGGAAAGCACAAACACCTCAGCCACAGTCAGGTGGAGTTCAGCAGGGTTGTGGGGAAGGGCAGCTGGAGGGAGAGACAGAGCAGAAAATGGCCCAAGGCAACACATGAGCAGCAGGGCAACTCTAAGAGCTCTGGAAAGCAAAAAAAAAAGCAAGTCCAGGTATGAGGGATCAGTTACTTAGGGGGTCTGGACAGTGGTGACCCTTCTCCCATGCAGCTGTTATCACTCCCAAATTACATCTTCCCAGCAGCTTCACAAAGTCCAGCCCCGCCCCACCCCCAGTCTTCCTTCCTAGCTGTTCATGCCATTCCAATCCCTTCCACTCTCCCTTCCCCTCATGTGGTAGCCTGGTTCACCCACTCACCTCTGCAATGGCAAAATGCTGTGGGACACCTTGACTTTGGCTCTGTTGCCTCTTCTGGCCTCCCTCTGCTCAATCTCCTGAAACTTCCTCTATTTCCTTTTCTTTTCAGAGATGGAGGCTCCTGCTGTTGTGTCTCTGGCTATTCAGGCCAGTGTTGTTGAGGTAAAGCAGAAACATGGCATGAAAGAGAAGTCTCCTGTGCATGCAGGGACACTTTTGTTTGCTTGATCTATCTCAAAAAATGTTTTAGAGATTACGCATCAAGTACTTTTAAAAATCATGAAACACACAAAATACACCTCTTGTCCAAGATCAAAAGAGATCTGTTTTTCCAGTCACAATGAAGCAAAGAGTGTAAAAAGCTCTATTTCAGTCATCGCTATTATATATATTTTTTTCCCAGCAGGAGTATGGAAAACTAGATCCCATATAACCCAGGTGGCACTGGGAAAACAATCGCCTCAGAACCAGGTTCTTCTACCAGTAGGATGGTGTGTCACTGCAGAGTAAAAAAGACAAACCACTTTCTCTCATAAAGGAATGGCGAGCACCAAGTGCCCTCCTCTGGCTTTTCAGATTCTTGCAGAAATGTGAGAAAATTAAGACCAGATTCTTGGGCTGAGAAACTGATGGGAAATTCACTCTGAGGAGGAAGAAAGAAAGGGAGGGGAGGGAAGGGAAAGATAAAAAGAATGGAAGGGAGAGAGAGAGGGAGCAAGTTGGGATAACAACACCAGGGCGACAGATTTTATTTCAGAGATGTCATTCATCCATTTGTCTCTCTTGGGGATTTCAAAAGTGCCACAGTCCCACTGCAGGATCTGAGCACTGTTAGCACAACAGAAATTTACGGTATTCTACATCCCACAGCTGGCAGGAGCATTTGGGCACCAGCTGGTGACCACAGGTCTGGGATGGAGCGTACTAGGGATGCTCTGCTGGAGTTAGAGTAACTAATTTGCTTTTTCCAGTAGCCTCCCACTATGACCCTGAGGGAGGAGCTGGCTGGTAGGAAGCCAGTTAGGAGGCTGCTGTCAAAGTGAACCTTCTGTTTATTTCCTTTTTGCACATCCCCCATACCTTCTGAATTTGGCTCGTGAGCTCCTCCTGCCCACAAAGTGGTTAAATCCCTGGAAGAAGAGGAGCATACCCTGTAACTTCTGCAACAGCAAAGTAAGGGTTGGTACCCAGGTTCTCCTCTCCAGCTACATGACCACAAAAAGTAAAGGGCAAACAGGCCAGGGGAAATTAATTACTTCAGCCAAGTGACACTGAACAGGCAAAACTAACAGTGGCTGAGGAAAGGAACTCCACTTATGTGCTTAGACTGGTGAGCAATCCCGTCCTAGCTGCTAGGGAACAGCTGGGAACCCTAAGGCCACTTCCATTTGGCACAGTTTAAAATAAATTAATAAAGATCTTAGAAATAAATCCGTGTCAATCCTTTATAATTTATAGAGCATTGCTAAGTATACACAGCATTTCACAAAGCACAGAGAAAGGAAAATAAATGCCCTGAGGGTTGCTGTGAAGGGGCAGACACCTCTCACGATGAAGGGTGAGAAAACACCTGCACCGTGGCCATTTGGCAAATGGCATCTGATTCTAGTACCAGGGAAAGAGGGTAACGGGGCTTTGGGATGCAGAACTACCCGCTGGAACACCCTGCACAATTCCAGTCCATGTCTGGGGTGTGTTGGGAGGAGATGACTGGAAAGGGCAATGTGGGGCAAAGGCATCACTATGTCCAGCTGTCTGTAATCCAGAGGACCTGGTGTAGTCACACCCTTGTCCACCCCCTTGTACCTGAGGCCTGGACCAGGAGCTGCACCTTGGATCACGTCCAGACCACACCCAGGGGTGCTGCCTACCACGGGTGCCCCACTGGTGTGACATAAGGAGCAGTTGTGACTGATGCCCTGCCCACAGTGGCAGCACTTGAAAGGCTTCTCCCCCAAGTGGGTGAGGGCACAGCTGTCACTGAAGCAGGTCCCACCCACCCTGGGCACAGCTATGGGTGCGCTGGTGGCCGATCAGGTCAGAGCTGTGGCTGCAGCTCTGCCCCCACTCGATGCAGCCATAGGGCTGCTCTCCCACCAAAGCTCGCTGCTGCACCACAGCATCCCTGCTCCTCCGAAGCTTTCTGGGACCGAGTCTCTGGGAGAAGGGACACATCCCTGTCACAGCCTGGAGGAGAAGCTGCCCTCAGGAGAAAGTCCTGTAGAGCTCTCCTGCCCCCGGCCCATCCTGCTGGAGAGCAGGCTTTCTTTAAACACCTCCAGGTACAGGGATTCCACCTCCTCCCTGGGCAGCCCGTTCCAGTGACTAATCACTCTTTCAGTGAAGAAATTCCTCCTGATGTCCAACCTGACCCTCCCCTGGCACAGCTTGAGGCCGTTTCCTTCTGTCCTGTCCCTGTTCCCTGGGAGCAGAGCCAGACATCCCCTGGCTGCCCCCTCCTGTCAGGGAGTTGTGGAGAGCCAGAAGGTTCCCCCTGAGCCTCCTTTTCTCCAGGATGAGGCCCTCCAGCTCCCTCAGCCCCTCCTCATCAGATTTGTGTTCCAGACCCTTCCCCAGCTCCGTTCCCTTCTCTGGCCATGCTCCAGCCCCTCCATGTCCATCTTGCAGTGACAGGCCCAGAACTGGACACAGGATTTGAGGTGTGGCCTCACCTGCACCAAGTACAGGGCTGTCCTGCAGCCTTCACAAGTTCCCTTGCACTGCCGCATTTTTCTGTTGTTGTTCTCTTCCCCTGACCCTCACCAGCATCTCTTTGTATCACATTTGTCTCTGATTCCTCCCTCACATCTCTTCATTCCACCTCCAGAAAAAAAGAAAAGGCTCTGGGGAGACCTTATTGTGGTCTTTCAACATAGTTTCCTCTCCATCTTTCTTGTAGGCTCCCTTCAGGTACAGCACAGGGTAAATCCTATCTGCCTTTTCAGAATTTGCCAATGTTTTAAGAACCCTCTGTGTTTTCAGGTGGGACATTTCAGACTTATCCCATGGCTTCAGCAGGTTTTAGTCTGCCCGCCAGCCCTCGCAAGACCGTGAGGGATGTCTGCCTGCATTGCAGTTTCCTTGAGTACCCAGGTGGTGGCAGATTTGGAGTATATTAAATCAGTCATTTCAATCTGTTTTGCAATGGAACTGAACTGTTCCTACACGGGTTGAAGATGAAATTGTTACTCTTTCATACCTCTGAAGCCATTTAAATGGCTTCCATTTAAAATGGAAAATCTCTGCTTTCAAGTATAATTAGTCCCTAAACCCAAGTTATCTGCTATCTGCTGCTCTTACTCAATTTCTGTTAAATCAGACATTATTGACTAGACTTGTTGGGGAAGGGCTATTTACAATTTTGTCTGCTTATTTAAACTAATTAAGTGATATTGATTTAAAATGTCTGTGTGTGGATTTAATTCCTGTGTCTGCTGTACCATGCAAAATACCCACAGTATTTATTAATATTTGCATAGAATTTAGGGGAGTACCAGCACATTAAGTGACATGGGGTTTTCAGAGCAAGGGTGGGCAGAGAGGATGCCTGTGATAGTTTGATTTCTTGCTTTCATACATGCTAAGGAACTTCTCGGTTTTAGTTCTTTCTTCAAACCCAGCAGCTAATCTGTGACTGCTGTACAAATTCTCCTGAATGACAAATACAAGGTGACTATTTTGAGTCTCTCTGGATTTGTGCAGCATTCCCTGATTTTTGCTCCTGTGGGCATCCCAGCATCACCACTGGAGCTTATGTTGTGCTGATATTCACCATGGCTTTTGAAGCCTTTTCCTGAGTCTGTGCTTCCCATGATAGATTCTCCATTCCTGTAAGCGGGGTCTACCATCACAGAAAATTAAATCCTCTGCCTTTGAAAAATTCACTTCTTTATTCTTCCTTGAAAAACAAGAAAAACCTCAAAACCAGGGAGCCTGCCAAAGTGCAGAATGCATCTATAATATACTACCCAAACCAAAATGCATGGAGTAAAAATAAACGTGGTAAATCAAGCTTTAACCCTAGTCTTAGCCCCTTTGATGCTTTTCCAATTGTTTGTTCATCAAATTTTTTCAAGGAAGCATTCATTCCAACAGCCATACTGTGTGTAGCCATGCTTTGTGCAATTCCTTTGTTTTCTTGGGAATGTGGTGGGCTCTTTTTAGTCCTGGAGATTTTGGAAAGCTGAAATTTGGGCTGTATTCAATTACAAAAAGGCAAAACCAGTCCATAAATCACACTAGAGTTTCTTGTCTAGGAAAGTGCTTCCCATTTGAGGGAATTGCATTAATGCTGCTCTAGACTGAATGCTGTGACAGGAAGCACCATTTCATTTTGTATTTGTACAATATCTAAGTACAGTCGTGTCTCTGCCCAGTTCAAGGTCCCTAAGAAGCGGCTGTTGTATAAATAAAACACAGTTGTAGATCCCCACCTGCTGGGGTTTTCCTATATTACCACTAGAATTAGACTGAACCGCTGATTTTGAGACGAAAAAATTATTTTGGCCATAATTCCGGCTTGTTAAGGAAAAAAAAAAGAACTGTATGTAATACTCAAGCAGATGAATTTGTTATCCTCTGGTGACCATGCCACTGAGATCTTGGACACCTGCACATTCCAAATAGCTCTGCTGAGATGGAAAAGCAACCAGTTCAGCCTGGGTTGGAAGGGACCTCAAAGATCATCTGGATCCTGCCATAAGAGCTGCATCAGCGAAGATGAGTTGCAGCACAGCCTTGTCTCTGTTCTCTGTTTAAGCTCTGTGTAAGTGAAGGGCAAATGCACAGCTCTTTCCCTTGCTGCTGTTTCAAGTTTTATGATTTGGCTCAATTTTTTCAGAGAGATGAGCAAGAGAAGGGGATGATGAATTAGGACCAAGGCTGCCTAAAGAAACAACAACATATCCACTCTCTGAATTAGAACCCCTGTGTTACCAGCTGGATAACTAGCTTGTTCCACAACGACCTCTTGTTAAAACTGAATAGGTGAATGAGTGTTTGGAAGATGAGACACCTCAAATTGCCATAAAAATATCCAATATACAGCTACTGAATTGGCTAAACTGAAAAGGAAATATAGCTGGGAATGTGCTGAATTTATCTGGAACTGAGTGTTGCATTACCATCCATAGTGCCTCATGAAAGAAATAAGTGATCAAGCTAGAGAATTAGTTCAGTCTATGCAACCACGAGCCTGGTTTCATGGATTAGAACCTGGATCATGGGTTACTATCCTCCTAAAGCCTTTAGGGGTTACAGGATAGAGAAAATGGCTAGCACAAACTGGAATTGCAATTGTCACAGGATTTGTATTTTTAATTGTTGGCAGTAGCCTACTTAAGTGTGTGATGACGACTATTTATCCTTGGCATTTTCTACTTTTCTATTTTCTCTTTCTTTCCTCCTTCATGAAGAAAAATAAAGTTGAATGATTGCTTTGGATCCCAATATTTAACCTCATCTGTGTTTTAATCTCACTTTTGGGTGCGTTGAAGACCTAATTCCTTTCCACAGCTGTGGATGCAGGCAAAACTTGCCTTTTTTTCCCCTGCAGAGTACCAAAAAATCCCGAAAGTTAACAGATGCAGAGTGCAGGTGTCTTCCCTATCACCACTAACAAATGATCATTTTCAGCCCTGAAAATCTTGGGCAAGGCCTCCAAGACCTTTGTAACTTTTAGAATATAATGAAGGAATAATGTCTTCTACACAACCACATGACAAAACCCACAATGTAACTTAGCTGAAATAATGATCCTTGTTTTACATGATTGAGAAATCAGGATCCAATCCAGATTAACAAGGCTAAAAACCTTTCAAGACTGCTGGGCCAACATTCACATCAATCTTTAAATTCATGGATCTACATTAAGACCTCCTAGATGTCATCCAGGTTCCCAGGATTAATATTCCACCTTGGCTGTCTCTCTTTTTGCAGAGTTATCGTGCCATAATAAATTGTGTGATTAAGGTGTGAAATGGGGTTATCTGTTAGGTTTTGTTATTCTAGTTGTTGACTTCCATTCACAACAGAAACACCTCAATTACCTGCCTGAGTGCATGATTTCTTCAGAAGCACTTTAATCAGCAAACTTTTTCAAAATTCTCTCCTGCTGTCAGCTTAGTAACAACTTCCTGAGTTATTTTATTTTTCTCTAAAGAAAAGAAAATGCCTCTGAAGACTGACAGGTTAAAAGCAAAACTGGGCAGATTAGTGCCAATTTTACAGATCTGGAATGCCAGCTGCTTCTCAAAAACTTGCCCTCAATTTCCTGCATTTTCAGATCGTTATTTCTTATACTTGTACCATTCTGTTGTTACTATTATTATACAAAGATAAGAAAAGGGAGCTGGCTGAGGGATAAAAAGAAAAGTTAATGGCCAGCCTGGGTTGGCTATTTATGCATGAGCAGGTCCAGAGTCAGTGGCGGTCTCCCCAGACAACCACAGCACACGCAGGCTGTGGGTTTCTCCAGAGAGCAGCTCGTGTGCTGTGGGCAGTGAAAGCGGATCAGCCCATCCTCTTTCTAGCCAGGAGATCTCCAGACTTCAGATCAGCAGAGAAAGGGAAAACCCAGACAAAAGCTGCCAGGACCAACGGCTCTGAGTGGCCTTGGACTCCCAGGGGCCACCTCTACGTAACTCTTTTACAAAGGACAAAAAACCTCACCAAATATTCATTTCTAACAGAAGGAGAACATTTTAATAATGAACATCATTAAAGCAACAGAAATACAAACTTTAACCACTGATTTTGTGAGGAGATTCTGCTTTAAGAAGAATGACATCAAACATCAAAAAAAGTTATGAACAGTACCCCTGAGTTTCCATGGCGTAGTAGCAACTCTTACTGGAGCTCTGAAGCCTGGAGACACAGGACTCTGAAATGCTCCATGGATGGAAATTACACCTCAAATATACTAGTACAAGATCACATTCAAGGGATGTCCTTCAAAGCCTCTCACTTTGGCTTAAATACTATCCCGACATGTTAAGATTAATCCAAAATCCCTCACAGTAGGAACGAGTGTGTGATTTTCACAGTCTGTAGTCACACAACAAAAGCGTCATATGTGGTCCCACAGTTTTAGCTTTGGGACAGAATGTGACATTCTGTCAACAAGACGACTTATTAAGAGGAACAGTATTTCCCATTCTTAAAATCTAAACCTTATTCTATTAATTACTAAGCGTGCATCCTTGTAACAAGGTAACATAAAAAACACAACTACAAACCACAAAACCAACCATGCACAAACACAGCAAAGTTCAAGAGGAAGACTTTTTGGCACAGGTGCAAGGCCCAAAGTTTCTTTATCCCAATTCAAAGCTAAATGAGCTTTTTGGCACTTTTGAAGCTTAAAGGTTCTGACACTGCCCCAAGCCTGTCTCTGATGGGAACAAGGTAGAGCAGACCAACATGTCTTAAAACTCTGCACTTTCCAACCCTGACAGGCCCATTGTCACAGTCCTACAGGGAAAAAAAAAAAAGAGCAGAAAAAAAATTGTTTCCTCTGCTTTTTTCACAAGATGATGTACCTGAGCCTCTCAGTGTTCCTCCTCAAGCAGTAATTATTTACCCCACTCCTACCCCTAATTAATACATAACAGCCAAAACCAAGTAATAATCCAAATAGGATATGACCGAGTATCTAAACCCAGGCTCAGCTGAGCTCACCTTTGAACAAAAGAACAAGTGCCCTATAAACCAATTTGGCTTTTCCTCGTGAACTCTTGGTAAGCAAGGTAGATCTGTAAGGTGAATTCTGTTGAGGGTTTTTTGATTTCTGTTTTCAGTTGGGTTTGGCGGGGGGGGAGGGGTTGTTTTAAACAAAAAGCAGGAAGTATTTTTTTCTAGTTTGAGCAGTGCTGCTGGCCTAAGAATCAGCGAAGTCAAGGACACCTAATTTAAAGACTTCCCAAAGCAAAGAAGCTTTTGCAAACGGATGCTGGGAATAGGGGTGCTGCTAAACTGAACACCTTTACATAAGCATCTCACTTCCCTCTATATAAATCAGACTTAACAGGAGATGCTTAAAAGATCCCTGAGGACTTTTATCATTAAATTCAGCTTGTTAGGAGAGGTACAATTGCCCAAGTACATGCTGAAAGACATATCAAGTAAAAAATACACTCAAGTTTGATGCATTATCTTGTATTTGATTGTTGCACTTCACTGCACCCCAGTGATAATGATCTCTTGAGCTACTTCGACAAAGGTCATTCCTGGCCAAAATCCCTGCAGGCTACAGGGCAGGGATTTGATCAACTGCTGCTTGCTGATGCATCTGAGTGTACAGTCAGCACCTTCACAGGTACAACAATTGCAACAGCACAGCCCAGAGGTCACCTGCCCCGAGTGACAGAACGGTCCAGAACAGTCACATGTGTTTACACTGGAGGCATTCACAGCACAACGCTGAGCAGGCTGCAGAAGTTCCAGGATCTTGAGAGATTGGGAGCTGAGGTGCAGGCAGAGCTCCAGAGGCAGAGGAAAGGGATAAGGCACTGGCACCTTCACAGGAGAGGAGACTGCTGGGATTAAGAAGGGGGCAAGAAATGGATGCTGCTGCAGCCGTCTGCTGTCCTAGCAGGAGTCCTAAGCTATAAACATTGGAATTCAGGAGAGCATTGCCTGGAAGCAGTGTATTCAGTTGCTTCTGAATTTCCTGAAGCACCTGCAGCTGACTTCGCTGATTCAGGAGAAGCATATCCATATTTTCCCTCATTTTCTTCACTGTACGAAGAGAAGGAAACATTAATGCCTGCTATGTAAAAACACAAGGCAGTTTAGAAGCCTTTTTATACTTACACTCTTCAGAAACAAGATTCCAGTGAACCATCTCGCTTCCCTCTGCACCACGCCTTCGCTCTTCTTTCTGAGGCAGAGATGTAAATTCAGGTTGGTTTGCATCTAAAAGGAAGACACTACAAGTCAAGAGGTGCAAGGCCCACATTCCAACCATGGCAGCTCAGCAACAACCTTTCCTCTCACCCACATCTTAAAATTCAAATTTCATTCCAGTCCCACAGTGGTCCAAACTAAACCAAAACCAAAGATGAGGCAGTTTGGGGTGGTTTTTTTTGGTTTTTTTTTTGAGGGGGGGCACGGGGAAAGGAGGAAGTAAAGCTAGAGCAAGGGATCTGTTGAGGAAAAGGGCAGTTGAGATTTAGTAAAAATGGGTTTGTATTTGCATACTTTCCTTTGAAGCAGATGTAGTGTTAGACTAAAGTTAGTGTCCAAGTGACAGGGCAAAAATGAGACTTTTCTTCAGGAATTATACACTCTTTCATTTTGTAAAAGCCACGAAGAAAAAACCCAAGGTTTAGGCGTGTAAGGTTGCATGCTCAGGGCTCATTGGCAGAGTTCCTAGGCAGCCTCTCTGCATCTATAGACCGAGAGGCCTCAAACCCTACATTAAGAATTCAGTTTTGCTATTCCTTTACCAACTTGATTATAACTGCCTCATTATTCCCATTGTTAAGGCAAAAGGCTCCTTATTTCCCAGAAGAAACAAACAAACAAACACAAGTAAGACAACTCCAAACAAACAAACAAACCACAAAAACCAAAGAAAAACCTCACACTCGAAACACCTGCTTCTCATGCCAACACCCAGAACAATTTTGTGGGTGCCTAGGCAAGATCCAAGATGAAAAATTAAAACATTTTTGACCAAGGATGAAGGGACTGCCCATGTAAAGGTACAACAACAGGGAAAAAAACCCCACAATTCCAGTTTTCATCCCTGAGTTTCTGGTAATTACTAGAACAGGAAATATTGCAAAATCCAGAGAACTCCCTACTTGAAACAATCCCTTTGACAGCCTGTGCTGTGGTAAGAATATTCCGGAGACTTCCCACTGCAGACAACAACAAGCTAAGATTCAATATCCACATACAACAAAAATTAGCTCCTAGAGATTACCAAGGCAGTGTTTACAGTCAAAATTCCCTACATCTCCCTAAACTTAGCATTTTGATAGCTGAGCACTTCTGAAGATCTAAGGCTAGACATCAGGCAACACTACAAAGCAGGAATTAGTAAGATCTTTATTATTAGTGAGGAATTAGTGGAATCTGAGAGCTTTGAGGAGTCTAAGGTGCCAGGCAACCTTCATGGTAACACCTAAATTTTAACTTCAGCTTTTTCAAGTAACTTCCTCAGATAGCAGAGATAAAATCATTATGTTAGAGATGGAAAAAAAAAAAAGTAACAAAACCAAACCAATCAACCAACCCCCAACACTCATATCCAGAGCAAGGAGGGAGAATTGTTTAGGAAGAAACAGAGACCAGAGTATTTCATATATCTCCTGAAATTCTGTATAACTTGAAATAAACACAACTTAAATCAGTTACCTGCTGCGTGTTCACTGCGTCTCTCTCTCAGATGTTGGTGTCTGCTGAAGTTTGAGCTTACACTGAAGCTATTTCCATGTTCTGAACGCCTGTAGGGCTTCTCATCTGTATGGGCTCTCTGATGCTGCAGCAGAGCTGTGTTCCCACTGAAGTTCTTTCTGCACGTGGTGCAGGAAAAGGTTTTCTTTTTCTGATGGGTTTTGTGGTGAGCAAGGAGGCTTGAGGCACGGCTGAAGGTTTTCTCACATTCCTTGCACTTGTAGGGCCTCTCGCCTGTATGGACTCTCTGGTGAACCACCAGGTTGGCCCTCCTGCTGAAGCTCTTCCCACATTCTGCACACACAAACAACTTTTCTCTTGTGTGGATTTGCAGGTGGGTCAGGAGCCTGCACTGGCCCTTGAAGCCCTTCCCACATTCTGGACACTTGAAGGGTTTCTCTTCCCAGTGCAGTTTCCCGCCATCAGCACCGAGGACAGGTTTCCCAGAGTCTCTTTTTTCGTGAGGGGAATCGTCACAGGCCGCCCCCCTCTCTGGGCTCTGGGCTTCACGTACCTGAGGCAGTTCCTCTTGCTTAAGGTCTTCAGGGAAGCCTTTCTCCTCCTCATTGTCCCCCAAAACGCAGTCCCCTGATGGAGTAAGAGACCGATCTTAACACTCCTCTTTCCCTGAGGCAGATAAGCGGCTCCTTGTAAAATAACTCAATTGCTTAGGCCTACCTTCAGCTTACACCAGATTCCCCTTTCCCAAAGGGGAAGGGAAATTCTGAAGATTGAGACAAGAAGGGGAGAAAAGTGGCAAAGAGAAGAAGAGAAAGGTAAGAAATGTTCCTCTTCTCTTCCTTCCTCTCCCCATTTCCCTGTATTTCTTCCCTTCAGAGAATGGCAAAATGGAGACTGCCAAGATGAAGGAAGGACAGGAACATGCTGGAGCATCTCACCCATCCCAAATATCTACTTGTAGCTATTTGTTCCTGCAGACTTAGCTCAAAAGCTTTCCAGACTGCTAAATTAGCACTAACAGTGTTCCAAAGCTAGGCATTTGGGTGGGGATCTTTCGGCACAGAAGAGCCCACTCAACCTTCATTAGGCAAAACCAGCAGGGAGATTTAGGTTGTTTCTCACTTGGGCTAGTTCATATTTTAAAAAGTTAAATTATGTCTTTTGCAGGTTGGCACACCAGGCTTTTTTCTCTATCACAAGAAGATCTGTAAGTACTACAAGGATACCGAATATTTATGCATCAGAAGTCAAAGGGCTCTTTATTGATTAAAAAAAAAATTAGCTAATTCCCAATTAACTATTACAATCTCTTTTCATAGCTAGATCTAACACAACATTTACTTTCCTTGCAATGACAAGCTAAATAAATTGTGTTCTGAAGAAACTCACCAGAAACATTCAAACATGTCCATTTCTTTCCTAAAGAATGAAACCTGTTCATTTCACAAGTGAATATGCACCATCATAAACCCCACAGTAAGGTCTAGGTATTTTATTCTGATGGCTAGATCTTATATTTACAGCAGTTCAGCATTAACAGCATTGTAAGGATCACCTAATGAACACTTAGCCAACGTTGATTTTTGCAAGCAACTTCAGGTGTTTACTATTAATTCAAACATTTAGCAATTAGCATCTCTGATCTAGAATGAAAATGGTACTCACACATTTAACACAAAAAGTTTGCTTAATCCACTAACAAAACTAAACCAGGCTTTCTACATTCAAAATAAAATTCTGCAGGGCAATTTCAGTCCTACCTATATGATACCAAGGAATAAAATTCTTCAGTAACATGTCCTTGAAGAGGCAAAACGCAAAATGCTCTCTGTTTACATAGAGGCGGCTACCAACATCTAACTAGCAGCAATAAAACAAGCAAACTTGCTGAGAGAGGGAGTCCTCTCTCTTACATCAAGGAATTACACACAAGAGGGAGCTTTCTCCCGGAGAGATGAAGAAGGCACTCTTTCCGCACGCTACAACCACGAGGCTGATTGTTCCCCGAGAGCCAAGAACTCTCCATTCCCACCCACACCCAGAGCTGGGCACTCACACACGTTGGATGCAGCTCCGCAATTCCCTCAGACCCTCCTCACCTGTCAGAAACCCTGGAAAGGGGAAGTGTGCTGGCTGCCCGTCGCTCCCAATGAACTGTATGGGCTTATTTTAAAAGAGGAGCTGGAAAACCGCAAAAAGAAACTCAGAACACCACTGCAGCCCTGCCTCGGCCTGGCATGGCATCCGGCCCCATCCTAGCATCCCAGGGATGGAATGCCGGCACCACGCTTCCCCGCAGGATTTAACTAGCAAGAGTTTGCATCTCACCTGGATATCCTGCAGTATCACTCCTCCCGGGGCTCTGGAAAAGGGAAAATATGGACTCCACTGCTGGCTCCATCTGGTAGAGGACATGGAGCGGGGCGCCTTTTCCGGCAGATGGGAGCAGAAAGGGAGGGGCAGATGCTGGTACAGCACACTTCGGCAGTGCCCGGCCTAAGAGGGGCAAACCTGCCCACGCCACCGAGCCCCCGGGACGGAGAGGGCAGCGCTCCACAAAGACTTCAAGCTGGGTGACTCGTGAGCTTCATTCAGAGACCAGCGTGATAAAAAGTGCCCTTTCCTAAGCTCAGTCTCCCAGGGAAGCACCGAGCAGCCCTCGCGCAGCAGCCCCCACTCGGCTCTCACCCTCCACACCTCCCCTCGTGCTTCCCGGCACGCTTTAATGCCCGGGCCCGCAGGCGCTGTGCCCTCCTGCGGGGCCGCTCCGCCCTCTCCCGAGCCTCGGGCCGGCTCCGGGCCCCGCTCCCGTGCCTGCCCTGCTGGGCCTTCGCTGCGCCCCGGGCCCGCTGCTCCTCAGTGCCGCCGGCTCTTCCCGGCACATCCCAGCGCTCCTGCCGGGGGGCCAAGACCCGTTGGAGCTGGGGCCGCCCGGCCGGGGGTTTCAGTGCCGCTCCCCTCAGCCCGCGGGCGGCGGGAGCACCGGGAGCTCCTCGGGTTCGCCTTTCGGCATCGACACCCCCGGGAAATCCGGCGGGAGCTCTTCCTTCGCTGCCCCGCGCGGTTCCATGCCCGTCCTCCGACCACGTTCGCTCGCTGGATTCCCCCGCACGGAGCGTCCGCGGCGCTCCGTGTTCCCGCTGGGCACGGACAGGGCTGACCTGGCAGGGCGTGCAGCTCGGCAAGGGGAGTCACGGAATGGGTCATCGTCCTACCCCCTGCTCAAGCAAGCAGCGTCATCCCAGAGCACACGGCACAGGACTGAGTCGGATGGTTCTGGAGTAGCTCCAGTGAGGAAGACTCCACACCCTCTCCGGACAATCTGTTCCACTGATTGCACAGGGAAGAAGTTCCGCCTTATGTTCAGGTGGAACTTCCTGGGATCAGTCCCTGCCCGTTCCTCTGGTGCCATTGCTGGGCCCCACGGAGCAGAGCCTGGGCCCTGCTCGGAGCCCTCCCTGCAGACAGGGACACACAGGGCTGGGGGCCCCTCTCAGCTGGGGCTCCTCTCGAGGCTGAACAGCCCCAGCTCCCTCAGCCTTTCCCTGTCAGAGATGCTCCAGACCCTTCACTGGTCTCTCCTAGACCTACTCCATGAGCTCCACATCCCTCTTGTACTGTGCAGCCCAGAACTGCTGGGCCAACTACTACAATGACAGTAATAAAATCATTGGTGACTAGAAATCCACAGATTTATGCTCCAGTTTCTCATCTATACACCGCCTTTCCTGATGAGCCTCCGGCAAAGCTGCCAGGACCAGTTCCAGCCTCTCATTCCCTTCCCCCTGTGGTGTGGCACTGGCACCACAGTCACCACAACCCACCTGACCAGGACAGCCTGGAGCTATGGAGGGACCAGGCTCTGCTCCAGGGGCCCAGCAATGGCACCGGAGGAACGGGCAGGAACTGATCCCAGGAAGTTCCCCCTGGACAGGAGGCAGAACTTCTTCCCTGGGCAGTGACCAAGCCCTGAACAGAGACCAGAGAGGGTGTGGAGTCTCCTCACTGGAGATATTCCAGACCCCTCTGGACACAATCCTGTGCTGTGTGCTCTGGGACGGCCCTGCTGGAGCAGGGAGGTGGGACCAGTGACCCACTGTGGTCCCTTCCAGCCTGACCCATTCTGTGATTCTGTGCCCCCAGTATAAGTATATTAATACTACTTTTTGGAGTAAAAGGGAGGTTTCCTTGAGAGGTGGAGAGACCTGGAATTGTTGAATTGGGGGAAGGGATACCTTTGAGGAAGGCATAGAAGAGACCTAATCGCAGCCTTACACTACCGACAGTGCATTGAGAAGATGAAGCAAGGGACACTGATCATCAATTGATACAGGGGACATTCCTACCATATGCCATGGAAATAATATCTCCCCAGTATGATAAAAAAGCACAGGAATGGGATGCCTAGAGAGCTAATGAAGTTTCCATCCTTTGAAGTTTTTAAGACCTCACTTGACAAAGCCCTGAGCAACCTTGTCTGAATTCCATATTGACCCTGCCTTGAGTAGGAGTTTGAACCGGAAACCTCCTGGGGTCCTTTCTCACCTGACTGGTTTTGTGAGTCTGAGTGAAACAGAACAGGAACTCCTCACCTGATAGCTATGGTATATCCATTATCAAAGTGTCTTGGGAATCTCTGCAAAATAAACTTGGAGGAGACAGTGTGCAAACTCTTAATTCCAAGAGTGGAGACGAGCTACTGCAGTGATCTACTAAACTACTGCTGACACAGCCTTTTCTGGTGCTGGATCCCTATCCCAGAGGGTCATTGCCCAGACCTGGAAAGGGATGTAATAAATCAGGGGCTACTGCTGGAAATGCTGTGGGCTACAGAAAATCCTGACTGATCTACGCACCCCAAAGAGGAGCATAAACCTTCTCTGTTCTGTGTTGGGGGATGGTGCAGTGCTAGCCCAATAGGCTGAACATCACCAGAGAATTAGAGAATGGCTTGAGTTGGAAGGGACCTTAAAGATATCTCATTCCAATCCCCTGCCATGGGCAGGGATACCTTCCATTATCCCAGGTTGCTCAGAGCCCCATCCAACCTGGCCTTGAACACTTCCAGGGATAGGACAGCCACAGCTTCCCTGGGAAGCCTGTGCCAGGGCCTCAGCGCCCTCACGGGGCAGAATTTCTTCCTCATATCCCATTTAAACCAGCTCTCTGTCAGTGTGAAGCCATTGCCCCTTGTCCTGTCACTCCAGGTCCTTGGAAAGAGTGTCTCTCCATTTTCCCTGTAGGCTGTCTTCAGGTACTGAAGGCCGCAATGAGGTCACCCTGAAGCTTCTCTCCTCCTCTAGGCTAAACAATCCCAATTCTCTCAGTGTTTTCTCATAGGAGAGGTGCTCTAAATGTGTTTAGGGAACATTAAATGTCTGGGTAATTAACAGATGCTGGGGACTCTCAGAGGTAAGAAACGCCTAAGGTGTTATGAAATGCATTTCAGCAAGACCCCTGGGCCAGTGCTGGCTTTCTCGCTGTGTCCTTTTGGCTCACTGCATTTGTTAATAAAGGATTGTGGAGGGACTCACAGTCCATATTTCCCAGTTCCAGAAGCCCTCCTTGGCTGTGCCAGCCTTTTTCTGCCCTGTGGGATGATGGCTGCTCCTTGCAGACCTTCTCTCTGTTCCTGCACAAACCAGGGCCATGATGCAGCTCTGTGACAGTGATATCCTACAGCTAAAGGCACAGGTTTAAGTCCCATCTGCTTTCAGTAGTAGCCACTCCTTGGTGCTACTCTAAACTAAGGTGATTATTTTGTCTGACTTGCATTCCCCCTTATTTGTCAGGATGAAGTCTGGTTTGGGAAGAGCTGGACTCCATGATCCTTGCGGGTCCCTCCCAGCTTGGGATATTCTGTGGTTCGATGATGTGACCTTGTTTTATGGCAGTCTCAGGTGCTGCACATTGGTTGAGCTTTTCCCTTTCTGCAGTTGTGTGCTTTGGAGGTTCAAGGTATCCCATCCACAGTCAGAGCCAGTATTATGCAATAAAACAGGATTATTTTCCCTGGACTTCATAGTCCATGATACCGCTGTTAATGAGCTCGTTGCATTAGATGCTGTTGGTTGTCAGTAGACCTTTATGCAGCATCCTAATAAATCACATTCTAGCAAGGTCTGTTCTTCCCCTGGAAAGGAAGAAAGAGAAGCCTAGATTAACTAACTTCAACATATTGGAAGTTGGTGAAAGGATTAATATTCCCAGTATCTAAATTAATCTGGTCTATAGATATTGAAGTGATGACTGTCATAGAAAAATGAATAAAGAATGAATTATTTTCTTGGCCTAGCAGAACCTGAACTGTGTGGCATAATAGCTTGTAAGACCACCAGGTAATAGACATGCAAAAAAGAGTCTTCTCACTCATCCCTCAAGTTCACTAAAGAAAGCAGTGGCCCTTCATGCAAAAATAGTGTATAAGTAATAAAAGAGCCTGTCATAATACATCAGTGGGCTAGAAAACATTGCTATGGCATTTTATCATTTTAAATTCTTGAGTTTGGGAAAGTAAGAATGTTCATTTATATAAAATCCTTTCCAGACTAATCCAAATTAGACAAGTAAGTCCATATTAGATGTCCGTGCAAGTATTTTTAATTTGAAAGACATCATTTTCACTAACTTAAGTAGGAGCCTTGGGTTTCAATTTAACAGGAATACTCTGAATTCTAACTAGCCCTGTCCCCTGCACGGCTTGCAGCCTTCCCACCCTGAGGTCAAGGTTTTAAAGAGCCTACCCTGTATCCCAGCATTCAGATCCTTAATGCATCTGTTGAATCCCCTCATCTGGGGTAATACATAATTTCCTAGGTTAGCACTGAATTGCAAATAAGTATTGTGATTTTCTGTCAGGTTTTGCATTAATTTTGTAGTATTCTTGCCTCAGCTTATTCGTGAGAATGATCATGTGAGATAAAAACCTTTTAAAGCACCGACTGTATGCCATCTTCAACTCCTCTGCTTTTAACAATGCCTCTCACTCTATTGTAAGAGAAAATTTGATGTGACATAATTTGGCTTTGGAATTCCACACTGTCTATTATTCTTTTCCTTTTTAACTGCTGTATGACTGCTAAGTATTGTTCTCGTATTGAAGTCAGGCTTACTAAAAATAGCTCCCAGGTTCTTGTCCTCTCGTATTTCCTCTGTCTTCTCCAATCTTGTCCATCTTTTCTGAGCTCCCCAGGATATCTACCTCAGTTTGCTCCAGCCTACAGGTGACATTAAAAAATCTAAATTAAGTAACCTGTGACCTCTGTAACCTCTTCTCTGTCTGCTCTGAGTTCTTACCCTGATATGGTGTTTATTATGTAATTTCTGCTAATCTTTCCAGCAAAGATACAGATTTTGGTGGGGGTTTTTTTCTGTTGTCTTCCAATCAATAATATTATAGAATGTTTTTGGACTGTTCTGTCTGGTTACTTTGTTGCTTGGCTGTGCTTTTATTTTTTTTTTAATACATTATTTTATGTAATCTGACCTACTTGTCACCTCCTGTGCCATTCCTGTTCATGATTTCAGACCAGTGGGGAAATTTGTGGCTTGTCAGATTTATTCTCTTAACCTTTTTTTTTCCTTTCTCTAGTTGAGACAGTACATTCTTTAGCAGTTTCTTAAAGGACATTTAAGTGCACATCTCCCCACTAGCTGTTCTCCAGGGATTCACCTGCCTTGGGATCTTACTGCTGCTTCTCTGAGACAGCAGATACCTAATTTCTGGAAATACAGTCCGTCCTTTCTTGATGGGTATCCAGTTCTCACCATCTCCTCAGCAGAAGTGAGGAACAGGATTTTTACTTGCTTTTTGTGCCCTGGGGCAGTGGACATTGTTCGGGATCTTTTCTCTCAGTATTTTGTCTCCCTTCTGATAAGGCAAAATCCTTGTATTTCACAGTTNACAGGTGACATTAAAAAATCTAAATTAAGTAACCTGTGACCTCTGTAACCTCTTCTCTGTCTGCTCTGAGTTCTTACCCTGATATGGTGTTTATTATGTAATTTCTGCTAATCTTTCCAGCAAAGATACAGATTTTGGTGGGGGTTTTTTTCTGTTGTCTTCCAATCAATAATATTATAGAATGTTTTTGGACTGTTCTGTCTGGTTACTTTGTTGCTTGGCTGTGCTTTTATTTTTTTTTTTTTAATACATTATTTTATGTAATCTGACCTACTTGTCACCTCCTGTGCCATTCCTGTTCATGATTTCAGACCAGTGGGGAAATTTGTGGCTTGTCAGATTTATTCTCTTAACCTTTTTTTTTCCTTTCTCTAGTTTGAGACAGTACATTCTTTAGCAGTTTCTTAAAGGACATTTAAGTGCACATCTCCCCACTAGCTGTTCTCCAGGGATTCACCTGCCTTGGGATCTTACTGCTGCTTCTCTGAGACAGCAGATACCTAATTTCTGGAAATACAGTCCGTCCTTTCTTGATGGGTATCCAGTTCTCACCATCTCCTCAGCAGAAGTGAGGAACAGGATTTTTACTTGCTTTTTGTGCCCTGGGGCAGTGGACATTGTTCGGGATCTTTTCTCTCAGTATTTTGTCTCCCTTCTGATAAGGCAAAATCCTTGTATTTCACAGTTATCACAGGATCACTGATGTTGGAAAAGACCTCCAAGGAAATAAGCAAAACTTTTCAATGTTTCAAATCTATATTTATCACAGGGCATAGCACTTCCAGATAAAATGCCAAATGTTGTAACAGAGCAAGCTGTAAAGAACAACTTATCAGCAGATAAATTCTTGCTTTACTACCAAAACATATTTACTATTTTGTATTGCTCATTGACTGATTTTATGCTTTCTAAGGCTAAACAGTATCTTAATTAGAAGAAATACTAATAGAAGCTTGTTGGAATTTACTGCATATTAAATTCTAGCTAATTCTTTTACTTGCTTTCATGTTCTACATTGTGAGTAATAATGCAAATGAAGCCTAGGAAAAAAAATTAATTTTTTTTCCCCTGGAAGTATTAATCTCACCCTAATGCCAAGGATTAGAGAAGGTATAAAATAATGTAACTCTTGCTTTTATTATCCCACCACTGGGATTGTCATCTTATCGGATGCCTAAACTCACATCCTCTCTCCCAGCTTTTTCCGTCCTTTCAGTGTCACTCATTTAAGCATTTCATAATCTTGACAAAGGAGGAGCTGCTTGGTCACGATGCAAGAAAATACCACAACTTTCTCAGTTTCATCTTATCTCTCACTTTCACTTTTTTTTCCTAAATACATCTTAACTTACAGACCTTTAAGAATTCACTTTCTTATGGTTAAAAGCTTTTGAAAGAGAAATTGTGTCCATTACTGAAGAAAAATAATCCTCTAATACTTCATTCTACCAGGTCTCATATGAGATCCTACATGGCTTCTGAGGATTTCTTCCACTTTCGTGAGGACCTGACCTCAGGAATGACCCCCCAAAAAACCACAGGAAGGATTCTCTTCATCAGTCAGCTCCTACCTGTGCCAGGTCTGCCCTGCTCCAGCTCCGGCCTCACCTGACACATCTTCTCCATGCAGAAAACAGGGAATACAGCTCTCCCTAGGAGCGAGCCTCACAGGCAGGGATTGCTGTTCCCACCACTCCTGGGCCCAACATTTGTGACTGTGGAGCGTCAAATCCTTGACTTGAGCCTCACTTGCCTTTTTCAGCTGATTTACCTCATTAGTCTGCTCAGGCTGAATTTGCCCTTGCTGACTAAATCTTAGTTTATTTTTTTGGCCTATCCTCTAATGGCAGGCCTTTATTTATCAATAAAGCTTCCTCAGAGGTGTTAAGTGGTAGCAAAATTCCCAGAGACCTCCACAGGCAGCTGCCATTTCTCTTTCCCCAGACCAATTGTCACATCAGCCTCAGCTGGGAGGGGAGTAACAAAATGTGCTAAAATTATCTGTAATCATGGATTGTCAAGAGAGTACACAATTACCCCTTAAACTCAGTGTTGCATAAACACAGTCATTGTTCAACGAGTTAATGCTGTTCACACTTTCAAGTAGCCAGTTTTATTTATTACCCTACAACTGTGTTTTTACTGTATATAGTTGTAATTTTTTCATTCGTTCCTCAAGTTCCGTGATGCCTCCATTTTTAAAAGCCTGAGGCAAAGAGAAAGAGAAATTTTAATTCACCTGCCTTTCGCTGCAAGAGTGTGCCATACTATAAACTTTCTGTTACTTTCTGGTTAAAACCTAACTGCCAGAGGCACTGGGGTACTTGCCTGAATTTTGGGGGCTCTTCAGTGTCTTGCACAGCAAATACTCAGTGACAAATGACAGTGGCAAAGGACCTGTGTTATCAGTACCAAAACATCAGTCTTTGTGTGCCTCAAATCTTGCCTGTTTGCTGATCCAGATACAATTACAACCTCTTTCTACAAACCTTTTTGCTGGCATTTTCACCAGCCCTGATTTCTCTGGCCCGTTTCTATACATTTAATCCAAAGTTTCATTTCTTGCAGCAGCTTGTCCCAGATTAAGCCCGTAGTTCTCAAGGATTTGTGTTCTCTGGAGATGTTATGAGCCCCGGTTGGAGAGGAGGAGCTTGCAGTGAGAACTGAATCAGAAATACATGGGTCAGGGCACAAGCTGAGGTGGAATTCCTGTTTGAAAGCCCTCTGCAAAGCTCTCGGCACCCCTTGTTCAGGAAAAATTGGGAAAAGATGGATCACATTGGCAGCTTCAGAGCTATGGCCTTGATCTCCTCTTGCCTGATCCTTTATAGAAGATGCTTGTCTTTGCTGTGTACTTCTGCTGTGGCTTTTACATCTGGGGCTGGGTGTTATGTGCTGCTTCCCCAGAAGGAGCAAGTCACCTCTGAGACTGCAGGGCAGCAAGCTGCAGGAATTTGCATCATCAGGGCACCTGTGGCAAGAGAAGTGGATGAGTGTGTGCCCCTCTCCTGGCTCTGGATGGGCTCCTTTGCTGTGGTATCCATGCCCTGCTATCAGGGCGTGAGTCCAGAAATCCAATTTATCATTGTTCCACAGCACATTTCATAGCCAAATAATCCTGGGAGTTATGAAGTGGGACCTGTGGGTCAGTTCTTAATGAACACCAGTTGTCCTTAGCTGAGGGAGATGGGGAAAATTGAAAATTGGCTGGGATGCCTTCCCTTGAGAGCTGTGTGACCTACGGTGTATCAGCTAAGGACTTGTCCTACATTACATCATTTTCCTCACCGCCCCCCCATTTTTGCTTCCCTTAAAAAATGAAGATTAATGCAATTTCCCTCGTCTACTTAATTATTTGCCTTGATAATACTGTGCAATTAAAATGTCAGAAGAAAAGCTTTAAATATTGAAGTCTGCAGGTTGACCTTTGAGTCTGTTCTTTGGAAAGAACTTGAACTTTCTTGCTGATGGCTTTAATTCATTGATGCATCTCAATGGAAAATTGATTTTTTTTCCTCCATAAAGATCACATTTACATATAAAAAAGGGAAAATGATATTTTAAGAAAAGATTTGCTAACAAAATGGAAGTTATATCTTTGATGTTTGCCCTGGGTTTCAGGGTTGGAAATAATTTTCATTAAGGAAAGGGTCATGATAATGCTGTGTCTTTTCCTCTCATTAAAGTCTGCTGTATTGCAAGGAAGTGAGAGATAATTACTAGACATTATCTACTCTTGCTTGACAGAAAACTAACACAATGAGGTGAGGACTCTATACTTAAAAAATAAAAATTTGGCGTAACACACTCCGGTACAAATGGGATGTTGTTCAAGGAAGTTGGCTGGGTTACTCCCAATTTTCCTTCGCTGCAGACCTGTCCCTGTGAGTTTCCACAGGACACTCACAGGCCCTTTCCAGTCTTCTGTATCTGGGTTAAAAAGTCTCATTGACACAGCTTTTGAAATTTGGGTTTCCCTCTTGTAGGTGGGGCTGCCGTTCCACCAACAGCTGTGATGCAGATGTGAGCAGATGTGCTGAAGAGGCAGCCTCTGCTCAACTGCGATGTCCAGCAAGTAACCACCTCCTCTAGCAAACCAAGCAATGCAAAGGGACCATAGCTTTAAAATATTTTGTTTTATTAAATGTTTCAAATAACGTAAACATCATATGAACAATTTTATGGCTGAGGTTCACGTAATTTGTGGTTTGATCATTTTATCTGATTTGAGAGCTCAAAAGATTATGCCTTAACATTAGAAACTCTAATTAAGATTTGTAACAAGAAGTTGTCTCGTAGCTAACAAGAGGATAGAAATAGCAGATAAAACCATAGAAACTCTGGACAGTGGGAGAGTACATTTTACTATAAAGTGGGGTCTGCCAAGATCATATAAGGACAAGAAACCTTTTGTAAGTGGCTTCATGTTCATCTGACAAAACAATTCGTAGTTGGCTTTTAAGCAATAGAGAAAAGTGGGATAGTACATCTTTAATTATTCCCCAAATACGCTTTACTTTTTGGATTTTATTTCTCTTAAGTAAATCTGTACCACTTTCATACCAATATTTAGCACCATGTAATGAGGTGTTCACCACTTACCTTCTGGGGAATGTTATTTGCTCTGTGCTAGAATAAGGAGTCCAATTGTACTAAAATTGTACTGAAAGTTCATCCTTGCTTTCAGCAGTAGAACGTCAATGCTGGAAGAGCAACAGCATGCTTTCAACCATGAAGCTGTAGCTTATTTACAAACAAAAGGATGCCCCCCTCCCTCTTTTCCCAGTTGCTTATTCATGATTAATAACTCGATTACAGGTTAGGTTCCCTTTACACTGGAAATGAGGGTATGTTTTAATTGCTTTGTCATGAACTGAAGTGGAACAGGGCACACCAAACAAGCACAGCCTGGCATTTCAGGATGAGCTCCACTGCTTTTGCCATGTCTGTTGTCTGGTGCTGGAAGATGCAGCTGTACACACAGGCAGATGGACTCATGTTTCCTTAGAAAATGTAAAAGAACGTGTTTCTCCAGGAGGTGGGTAATGGGCCAACAACCTGTGATGTATCAGTGTGTCTGTTCCCTACTGTGGAAGAATTGTTTCTTAACGAGGAACAGAGGAGGGTGGAGGGGTAAGAAATTTCATTTTTTAGTAACAGACATGCTGGATATAAACAGCTTTGGTTGTCATTCAAAAGGCAGTTAAAACACGAATCAATTGAAGGGGTTTGTTGTGGTTTGTTTTGTTACCGCTGTTTAATTAAAAAAAGATACTTGTTAATTGCAAGCTTTTGCCTGTTGCTGACAGTGAAATGATATTCAGTGTTTTCTTTCAGATATTTTCCCCAAGGCTTGGGTTTCTTCAGAGCACAAACAAATCCACTGAGGAGCACAAAGTAAACCATCAAACAGCCACTGCTTGAGGTGAGGACAAGTTCTTATGCCCAGCTCCCCAAGATGACAGTCACAACTGGCACTCATCAGCCCCTGCACTGAGGCTTTCTGAAATATGTCCGTGCTTCAGAAAATCACCTGGAAACATCTCAAGCCACAAGAAAATGGATTAAATATTCAAGTTCCCCTGCATGTTATGTGTGTGTTAAGACAAGCTAACAGCTTGATCTGCCCCAGGCAAGGCCAGAGCTCTGGAGCCAGCTGCTGGCAATGCTGTGTGGGCTCTGAAAGGTCTCCAGAAGAGCAGACACCATCTGCAACAGCTCTGTTTTTCTAACCCAAGCAGCTCCCGCTGTTTTTTCAGGGCTGAGTAGCCGCTTTTCTGTGGCTGTTTCCTTGAGCAAAATGCTGAAGAGCCTTAAAATGTCACACCACCATTATTCTGAATGAAGCACCTTTCTGTGTGTTCAGAAAACCAGGTCTGGATATGCTCAGGGGAGCAAAAAATACACTTCAGACTTGTTGGGACAATACAGCCTGTGCACACAACTGTGAATGCCCACAGGCATATTGTCAGGAATGCCTAGCATTAGTAGGGAAGGGGAAGGAAAGGTGGGACACTATTCTCCGGAGAGCTAACTGATGTAGGTGTAGCAGCTCTGCACCTTTGACTTTTCTAAGACCCAGGCTTTTGTCTGTCACGTGCACAGCCCAAAACTTACGATCCCCTTTACTGTTACTTCCCTTTGTTCATAAGGCAGGCACTTAAAGGACTTTTCAGGATATGAGTTGAAAGTATTTCCTAATGTTTGAGTAGAAGTTTGTTTCAAAGTGATCTACAGTTTTGGTTTGCCTTTTTTTAGCCTTTCCTATGAGAGGCCTGCAAGCTGCCTGATGACCTGATGAACTGAGGGAATGCACTCTTCCTGGAAGAATCCCTGCAGCAACCTGCTTCAGCCCCACCAAGGTAGCAAAGTACAATGCCACAACCTTCACCAAAATACTACTGTGGCAGCACTGGACAGGGAATGTTGGTCCCCAGCCCCTAAATGCACAGCTCTACGTTTCCCAGGTGGTGACACCTTGCAGAGCACACCCTGAAGCTGGAAAACAAACACTTAACGACCAGTTTCACTAAGGAAGCACATTTCCAAGGCAAGAGCTTCTGAAATCTGCATCTTTGTAAACTGGGTGCTTGACCTATTTAAGCACAGATCAAAAGTCATGTGTGACAAACACAGAGGTCTGTGGAAGGCAGTGCCAGAGCCCTGCCATCCTGGACACCATGTTTCTGGTCAGGTTCTGCTGCAGGCATCCTTTGGCAATTGTTTCGAACTAGACCTCTGGGGCGTATGGGGGAAGATTAATTCTGAACCAGCTTGAAGGCCCCAGATATAAATATACTGTCATAATTTGCTCTTGCCTTCACTGCCAAAACCAAGTACAGTTTTTGAGGAATGCCAGGTTTGTAAATATTCTGCTTTTCTCAGCTCACAAAGAGCAACTGTGTCACTTTGTTGTGTTTTTTGTGTAGCATTACTTTTTCAGACAACTGGCATGACACAAGACTAGAAAAACTGGGTGCTGCATTGTTTCAAAATCTAGCTGCTTTGAAGACTGATCATCTTAAAAGTGCTTATTCAGTGTTACCCGAATAAAAAATATTTCAGTGTTAGATTTGACGCTGAAAATCTGACAACACAGTAATTTGTTGCTGTTGTTGCACCAGCTACTTTGAAGAAGGCTCTCTTTCTCTGCCACCACAGGAATTTAGAATTCACTACAAGAAACAAGGATCTCCAATAGCCATGAGCACTGGGAAGGTCCCTGGCTTCCTTTCTAAATTGCAATTTAACTCTAAAATTCTGAAAAATTAAATTCTGAAAATTCTAAATTGCAGAACAAAGTGCGTTACCTTCACAGTGCACGACTGTTCTTACAGAGAAGTCAAAGAATCACAGAGCTGTTTAGGTCAGAAAAGACCTTTAAGATCATCAAATCCAACATGTAACCTACTCTCAACAAAAACAAGTTTCAGACTGTTTAATGCCTCCTGACAGGAGTGGCAGCAGAACAGGCCCAATGATGATTCCTCCACGTGTGTCTTTACACTTCCTTTGCCAGTGGAAATGATCAACTGCAAAGTGATTTGGCTGTAATGAAAGCCCAGCATCAGGCTGGTTTTGAGCTACAGGGAGAGAGACTTCCTGTAGGGGAAAAAAACACCTATGCCTCAAAAATAATGAAGAGTTTCTGTATTCTTCTTCCATTTTTTAAGAAGTCTTCTCTTCATTCTCATGGTTAATACAGGATTTTTCAAGACCCCAAAAATGTTCCAAGCAAATGTGATAAATGCAAGACCTGGAATTTTTAATAGACTGAAACCTTGACCACAGGGAGAAAAGACAACCTCTCTGTAAGAAAGCAGCTTGTGAATGAGCAGAGTTAACAGAGGTGAATGAATTCTATGTGTGTCTTCCGGTATGGCTTGAAGGCATCAGTCCTCAGCAGCAATACAAGACAAGATCTGAAAACTGTTCCGTGTGTTCACTGGCCTCATGTGACTGATCCTTCCCCCTCCTAAGTTTTGAAAAACTGAGAAGGTGCAATCTTGCTTTTTCAATAAGGTACCATTTCGCTGATTGAGAATGAAGGAACATCTGCTTTAGGAAGACCTCTTACAGGTTAATTTCCTTGGCTGGGTCTTCTCTGGTGGCATCCTTTTCTTCCAAGGTCGTGCTTTAAATTTGCCTCTTTTGAGGAAGAAGATGGGATTAAGATAGCCTAAGGAGTAGTAAGTGGGAAGACAATGACTTTGGTTAATCCTTACTCTTGCACATCAGACTCTAGATGAGGGGTCCCAGCTTGACCTGTTCCTAAAGCTTCAGTTATGGCTTTAAAAGTTGGCCTGGTCCTGTGGAAGAAAGACCACCATGTATTAAAGCATTAGTTAAAATTAAAAAGGTGACCATGTAACAGTGCACAATAAATGACAGCTGCTGTTGGAGGGAGTGGATTTTTCTGCTACTTTCAGCCCCCGATGCCCACAGTTGCTGATTAGAGGAGATGGAGGTCCTTCTGGAAGAGGCTGGTTGCTGATGGATGGCTTCAGTGCCTGAGGGTGCTGGATGCTCTGAAGTAGGACAGGAACTTGTAGCAGAGGCTCACCACAAAGTACCAGATGTTTCGAGCCATCTGCGACCTCGCGATGAAGATGCGCCAGATGATCACGAGGAGGGTGGTGTTGAACGCGTATCGGATGTTCCTCAGCCTGGGAAAGAGGCGTCTCATCAAGAAACACACAAACAACAAGAAGCTCACCAGCCCCCTGCATTTACTACAGGTTATTCGGAAAGAAATGCTATTTACAAGTGGCCCTTGGGCTTTTTGCCATTCCTGTTTTAGTGGAGACACTGTGCTGGAGTCCTTGGTCTTGCCAAGGACTGTTCTGAAGCTGGAGCACAATGAATAGTTCATGGGATAGGTGGAACAGCTGTACTGGAATTCTCTCCTGTTCTGTGCTCTCATTTCAAACCAGAGCAAAGTCATATGGAGAGGTTTTTATTTAAGACAGTCTGTGTCCAATACTTTCTGCTTTGGTTTCATATATTGGCTATTTCTCACTTTGCAGGATTTGGGACAGGCTAGAGACAACTTCACAGGATTTGATGAGCAAGGTTCTCTTATTTGGGTGAAACCTTGTCTTTAGAGCTGTGAAATTATGTAATGATCATAAATGGTCTTCACTGTTGCAACACTGCAGCACTGGGATTTTTTATTTTGGGGGGGGGGGGGGGGTTAGTTTACAGCATCAATTTAAATGGTATTACTGAGTTTTTCAGATCCTCATGATCCTGTCTTCTTTCTGTCACGCAAAAGTTTCTGCAGTTCTCTAATTCTCATGTTCCCAGTGCTTGACCAAGGGGAAAAAAACACCTAAAGACCTCAAGACTTGTTTCATTTTTATAAGAGCCCTTTTTTTCCAAGGTAACATTTATCACTGCACCACAGCACACCGTCTGAGGCAGTTAGTAGTCCGTTCCTGAGGTCCTTATAAACCTCCTAAAAATTATCCATGAATGATGAACTTGTTTAGGATTCCTTGCTATGGCAAACTATTCCCTTATTCTATGTTTGTAAATACCAACAAACTGCTGCGCTAAGAAATAAGTTATTTATCTCCATTTTAATCAATAATAATTTTGCAACGTAGCTGCAATTATTTTCCCCAATGGTAGCCAGGAGCTCTTATCCTCATCCCTGGGTGTGACTTACTTCCGTAGATGCTGCTTTGCTGCTGGAATGCCAGCCATGTCCTCATTTAGCAAGTACTTCTTAGCACCTATGCAGTAGCTCTCGATGTACTCTGACCAGTGCAGCTGGCGAACATCGAAGTTGTATAACTGGGATTTAAAGACAAAGAGCAAAATTTGAACACCAGAGTTCAAAACCAGTTCACTTGAAGCATCAATTCTTCATTGATCTCTGTTCCTGACAAGGCCCTCCCTCTGTGATTCTCAAAGCCACTGAGTTCCCAAGCACTGCCAGACTGTGTTTCACAGCTGCTGATTAATGTCCCACCCAGCTGGGAATCTGGGCAAAGCAAGCAGAAATGTAGTGCTAGCTGGCAGAAAATAAACGTGTTTATCTTTCAGGTGGCAACTTTACTAAAAATACATGTATTTGTACACATACACACACAGAATCGTGGAAGAAAAATGGCATTCCACACAGGCAAAGGGATTCAAATGAAAACCTCCATGCAGTTTTAACATGTCACTAGAATTACGTGTAAGTAAGTTAACTGGACATTGAGTCAACAGGTGCCTCTGCATCAGTGTTACTCTCTGCTGTGCTGCATTTTCTTTTGGCAGCTAGATCAACAGAAGTCCAAGAAATGGGTCACTCTGGTGTTTGGCATAAACACAGTCTCGTTGCAGAGCCAACTACCCCAGTTCATTTTAGGTGTTCATACTGGACAAATTGTTAGCAAGCTCTCAGGCATCTGTCTGTCTCTTAGAGCAAACACAGGCTTTGTAGAGAGGAAGAAGTTTTCACAGAATAGGCTGGGTTGGAAGGGAAAACATTTTCCTGTAACAAACGGAAAGCTACTGAAATAAATTATTTCATCTTAAAATCAATTCCAATCATCTAGATACCATTTAAAAGCTCAACAACACACCAAAAATTATTGCTGCAGATGAGGAGAATCTGAGATTAGCAACCCATATTCAAGACATATTTACCTTTTTGTCCTCTGTGTTAAGGTGACTCATTAGCATATTCATATTATCTGAAGACCAGTTCCAGGACTGGGTGGAGAAATACTGCAGGAGTGTCATGGACTTGTGCAGCCGATTGATGATCTTCATCATTCTGAAACAAAGGGGGAGCATCAGAGGTGAGCAGGAAGTCTGACCTTATGCAGAAGCTGTTTGTTTGTGTTTTCACCGGTCCAGGTGAAATAAGCACTGCAATTCCTCATGAGCACTGCCCTGCTGCTCACTAGGCTGAGAACTTGCTCAGCAAGTCTGAACTGCTCCAGCTGAGCTCTTGAGCCTAAGGCTACCCAGTTTTTATTGTTGGCTCCAACATGGGTGCAAATTTGTTTGCCACTGATGTCCAGCTCAATGGTCTGACCTAAACAAGGGTTGGAAGCTGCATCTACCTCATGTACCACTGTGGAGGGAAGAGCCCATCTGAGCTAGGATGTAGTCTGCACCACAGAGGTGCAGTGTTTCTGTTCCCAAGGTGGATACGTCTCTTTCTGCTACAGGAATTCTCTTCTGCTCCCAAGCCTGAGTTGTGTACTGAAGCAAGGCTCTGATTTTTGGCATTAGCTCCAGTACAGCAGTGACCACATCTGCAGTATGGACACTGAGCTCAGAAGTCATTTGCTCAACTTCTGTTTTCGGACAGAACCAAAGAATCACAGAGTGGTTTGGGTTGGAAGGGACCTTAGAGATAATCTCGTTCCAAACCCTGCCATGGGCAGGGACACATTCCACTATCTCAGGTTGCTCAGAGCCCCATCCAACCTGGCCTTGAACACTTCCAGGGATGGGGCAGCCACAGCTTCTCTGGACAACCTGTGCCAGAGCCTCACAGGAAAGAATTTCCTCCTATTTAATCTAAATGTACTTTCTTTCAGTTTGAAACCATTACCCCTCATCCTATGATTACAATCCATTACAGAGTCCCTCCCCTTCTTTCCCACTGGTCTGCTTTAAGTACGGAAAAAACTGTTACTAGGCTTCCCTGGTGCCTTCTCTTCTCCAGCCTCAACAGTCCAGGCTCTCTCAACCTGTCCTCATAGAAGAGGTGCTCCAGCCCTCCGACCATCTTTGTGGCCCTCCTCCAGACCCACTGCAACAGCTCCATATCATTGTTGTCTCATTTCAGAGGCATAACTGCTTAAGGACTTGGGAAATCTAGGTTCAGGTCCTCTCATGTGTCTTGGCCTTTTCTTACTAATTTTTTTATATAAAAGAGGACGACAGTAATGCTGTCCTACCCTGCAGGATTATTTTAGTTGTCCCAGTGGTCATGAGTACAAAAGGCCTCTGGCAGCTGTTTTGATGTGTGATGTACAGGGCTCGGTCAATTTTGAGAGGACACCATGTCCTCTCTGACTGGGTAAGGGCAAGAGAAAGTATTAAAAGGCTGATTTTTGTGGAAAACAGAGCTGTTTTCATGCGCAATTTTGAGCTGCCCAGAGGGTAACAGTTGCTGTGACAAATAAAGGGTGGCAGTCTGGAGGAGAATGGTGCCAGGCTGGCCTCTCCCCACGCAGACGTGACTGCCACAGTGATAAGCCCTCAGCACAGCACAGAAAGACACAATGAGTCCATCAGCTCAGAGCCAAACTGTGCAGCTCACCCAAAGCTACTGGAAAGAGCACTAAAACCTTAGATAGGCACTCTTTCTTAAAGTGGCTTTCATTTAGAAGCAAAGCAGACCATCAGATTAAAGAAGCCTTCATTCTTAATAATTATGTGCATGTTGACTGAATGCAGTTTATCTGAACTGCTTTAAAATTATTTCAGATTAATCTTCCTGTGTAGGGCAGGCATCATAGGGCAAAGCTCTGTGAATATTTTAATACATTTTAGGAAATTGGGAAAAAAAAAAGTATGCAGCTAGATTGCAAAGATCTGAAGCTGCCCCTCAAGCTGATTCCCCAAAATCTTTTAAGTGCTTAGGACTAATGGAAAATGCCAGAAAAAAGGAAAGGGTAAGAGAATCAACTCTTTAATATATGCAAAAAATTCTTCCCTGTGAGGGTGGTGAGGCCCTGGCACAGGTTGCCCAGAGAAGCTGTGGCTGCCCCATCCCTGGAAGTGTCCAAGGCCAGGTTGGATGGGGCTCAGAGCAACCTGGGATAGTGGAAGGTGTCCCTGCCCATGGCCAGGGGTGGAACGGGATGATCTTTAAAGTCCATTCCAATCTCAACCAGCCTGTGATTCTATGATCCGAAGAGGTGTGTGTGAAAACAGTGTTTCCTGTCAACTGCCTGAGTTCAAATGTTGTGACCACTTTCAAAAGACTGACTAATAATTTGTATGAAGGAAAGGTCTTCTGAAAAACATCAACGGAGTAGAAACATGGCAAAGATTTCTTACAGGAAGTTTCATCCTCCACTGTGGAGGAACTGAGATGACTAAATCGAGTATTAGCTCTCACTGTAGCCACACTTCAGACATGGATTTTGTCTCCTAGAAAACTGTTTACAGCAATTATTTCTGTATTTGCTCCCAGCCAGGGGTGGAACGGGGCAGATCCTCAGGCGAGACAGGATTGCCCCAGGAGACTACTAAGGACATAAACCACATTATGCTCTTAAGTCATGGATGGATGTGCAGCACTCACAGAAACCATTTAGGGCAGTTTTGCTTGACATCTGGCAATTTATGTGAAATGAGCTTACACCTAAATAAGCTTCTTTTTTTATTATTTGCTGTGGTTTACTGCCCTTGGACCATAAAGGTCTGATATCCAGGAAGCTGGGAAAAGAAGAAATAGTGAGCTACTACTGTGCTTTCTACCACACTGCAGCAATACCTGGATGAGCTGAAGTAGTGTGTAAAAAGAAAACGAGAATTGTATTTAAAAAATAAAGACTGGGAAAACTCAAAACTTCATCAATGAGCCGCCTCTGCTGAGGCTGCAAATCTTAAAAGTTCAGAAGATCATGCTGAGGTCTGTTTGACATTTAGCCACAGCATTGCAGGCAGTGTCCACTGGTTAATTATGCCAATCAACTTCAGGAATATAAATGTCAGTTGTAATGGCAGTGCCAAGACCTTACTGTTGCCCATGTCAACAAAGACTGGATATTCCAGCCTCATTTTCAGTTTATCTGTATTTCTAGGGTAATTCTTTCCTCCTGGATAACTGGAAGTCTTTTTACGGACCAATCTGCCTCCGTAGCAGAATGTCAGGGATAAATCAGAGCAATGCCAGTTATTTCCTTGCAAACAGCTGAAGCCAGCTTTCTAGCTAGCAGAGGAGCACAAGAGCAGCTGACATCAACACGGTGCTGGCATCCTGTTCTCATATTGCACAATAAATCCTCCTCTGTGGTGGCAGGGAGTAACGGAGGACAATGCCTGGAGTAACATTACTTACAAGAGGATTCCTTCCACATGGGACATGGATATTGCTGTTCCTCCAAGCCATACCACTGCCAGGGCTCAAATACCCCCTGTAATGGTGAACTGCCCTCCTAAATACAATTCAATCATACTCAGAAACAACTGCTTCCTAGCTTTCAGGCCAGTGCTGGAAACAGCTACTTAGGTATCTCATTTATGGGGGAAAAAAATATTAGCTGGTATGTCCTAAACCTTGCCAGTCTCAAGTCCTTATGCAAGCTCATGCCAGATAGGGTGATCCCATTGGAAAGCTGAAGTGGTAGAGAGGTCTGGATACAGAGAAGACAGAAGACTACCAGTCCTCCTCTGCCTTGGGCAGCTCTGAAGTGTATAAAACTGAGTTCAAAAGATGTGCTGTTCTCCAGGTGGTGGGAAGGGTGCAAGCCCTAGGCCGTGCTTAGCTATAGCCATGCATTTTCCTCATTTTCCTCAAGGCAAGGAGATGGGAAGAAGCTCAAGGACTCTGGTTCCCATCGGTGGTTCGAGCTCTGCTCTCCACAGGAGTGCCAGCCGTGCAGGAGGCTGAGGGCACCATTCCTTACCTGGGCTTCCTCCCCGTGAGCCTCATGTACAGATCGTAGAGGATGGCGGGTGCCTTGTGGCTGACAGTGATCCAGTACTGGTTTATCAAGTAGCTGGAGGTCATGTGAGCGTTGGGTGTTCGGAAGGCCTGCTCCAGAGGGTTCCTTTTGAACGTGGACATGACGTACTGCCCTGGAAGGGAACAGGCATTTTTCACTGGCAATCAATCACTTCCAGCTGGGCACAGCCCAAGTTATTGTGCTTCACACCTCCAGCCCACAGCTCTCTGAACTATGTCATCAGAACTTGGAGAAGCTTTCGTCCCTTCTGCCATGAAAATTGATGACTCCATCTATTGACTACTTGAAACCCAATCCTGCTCCAGACCTAACAGTGGCAGACAAAAACCTCCTTGTCAAAGCACCAAAACATAAAGGAGGAAAAGCAAGCAGCTCTAGGAGCTTCAAGGAGCTGCAGTTCTGCTTTCACCTGCAGCAGACGTAAAAGAAATTGGTAAGGGCTAAAATTTCTTTAGATCACTGAAAGCAAACTTTGATCTGCTAGCATAAAATAAAAATGACATTTCTAGTTTTCAATCAGATTTTCCAAAGGGCTGATGTCTGAGTTGGTCTGTTGCTTATACACACGGGGTGATAGCTTTAAAAAGACTTAATTACATCCTTTCAAACCACATCTGACCCACACCACCAAATGTCTGCCTCTTTTCAGAAGACCTCTGGATGCTCTAAGGCAGCAAACTGTCTTGCATTCTTAACTTAAAAACAAATGATAGGGTGGGAATCTTCCCTTCCCTTTGCACGTTAAGGCACAAAATATGCTGGGTCTGAGCTCTGGCAATGGCACAGTGCCACAAAGTGGCATCTAGATGTGCATATCTGGGGCATTTGCATATTGCAGAGGCTTAATAGAACTGCAGTAGTTGAGTATAAGACTGTCATCCTAGGGACTGATAAACAGATGGTGCTCCTATTCCTGAGCACCAGTGAGCTCAAGAAAGAAGAATATGTGGGCTTTTTTCACTTTTTAAAAAATTGTTTAGAGAGTTAACGGTATCAGTCTGTGCTCATATTACAGTTTAGTCTCTAAGCTTATATTACAAATAGAAAATCAGATGAGAATTTGCAAGCCACGAGAAACATCCAGATCATCCTCAGATAAGCAGATTCCAATCATAACACTCAGACAGGACTCTCTAGTTTCTGTGGTCAGCTCATTACTGCACTTCAAGTAGTGACTTTTGATGTACTTCTTCTAAGAACCCCAAACCAGAAATTTGTCACGTCTAGGAGCTACTGCAACAGCTTAGTTGGTGGGTGGTCTTTCCCCTCCAACCTCAACACAAAAATACAGCAGCAAATCCTACAACTCAAAAGCAGGTTCTGCAGGGGGAGAATCAGACACAGGTCTCACCCAGATAGACTATCAAGAATAAATTGAACTTAATTTTTGCCACACTGAACACCATTTTCCAGCCTGTTTTAAGGTTTAGTTTTGAGGATAAACTGCAAAAAGTACTTCACAAAGTCAGACTCACCAGATTCACATTGCAAAGAAGCAGAATGTGCTTTTTCAAATTAAAATTTAGTTGTTTGACCACATCTTTGTAACAGCAAGGAAAGTAATGAGAAAGTAAGGAAAAAAAAACCCAAGGCATAGCATTATTTGGAAAAGAAAGAAATCAGTTAAGGTTCCTTTTGACACTAGGAGTTTTTATCTGTGTCTGGAGAGCTTTAGAAGGAGTGGCCTTGCAATGAATGTTTAAGCATAAACTCTCTTCTAAATCTCTTTCTCTTCCCTCCCTCCCTCCAAGCTCATCACCTTGGTACTCAAAGCGTCACCATCTCAGTCACTTCTGTTCCCAACCCTTGGTATCCTCTGCCCAATCCAGCCTCAATTTCTCTGTTTGATCTTTCTCCCCGTGAAAAATCCCTACTCTGTTGTGCCCACCTGTCACTCCTACTCCTGGCCTAACCAGGTAGCCCAGGCCCTCCCCTCTGCAAACCCCATGTCTGCTTTGCACTAAAATGCTCAGTCCCATGCCAGCTGACTCCCATTTCCCTCCCTGGGTTCTCAGCAGCTTCCAGACACTTCCACCACCCTGGTGACCAGTCACACACCCTGACTCCTTGAACAGAATTATGCCTATTTCCCAAAAATAAATTGGTAGGAGACTGAACTGAGGATTCAGACTGGATGGCTGCAGTCGTAACATCGTGATGCAGTAAATCTTTCCCAAACTCATTTCTTCAGCCATGCAACATCTTTAAAGGCAAAATTTTTCACTTTAATACTCCATCCTAATTTTCTGCAGCATGCTGCTCTAAGGAAAACCATGGCTACAACATGAGGTAGAAAGAGCTTCGTAGTGTCACCCAAGGAGAAAATTTTGCCTTCAGTCCCATCACACAGCTGAGCTGCTCATGGAAGCTGCTGCTGCTGCTACACCTAGATGATTTCATGGCTAAATTCACAGCTACAAGCAGAGGAACAGAATAAAATCAACGACAATGCAGTAATACATTGTTTTCATCAGTAAATACTGTTTTGTTCAGTAAATTTACACTGAAAAAGGGTTAAGAAAGGCAAACCTCAGAGAGTGGTGCTATGGTGGCTTTTGCTGAAGTAGCAGCTGAAGAGCTTTGCACTCACTCCTGTGAAAAAGCTACAGAAAATCTGTGACTAACCACAACATTTTATCTCTCATTAAAAAAAAAAAAAAAGAAGCTAGGAACTTGGTGTGATGTTCTCAGCACTCAGCCAATTGCTGAAACCTCTTCCCTGCTAGGCCACTTGATCAAATATCATGGTTAAGACATTTATTCTGTAAATGCAGTTATGGTCTGATTCTCTGCTGACTTAGTTTGCCATGTAAATAATGCAAGGGGAAAGGCAAAGCAAAGGCTGAGAGATGGAGTATTTAGAGCACAAAGACATGAATGCACGGGCAACGGAAAGTAAACCAGGCCCTGTACATCTGTCCATGAACGTACTGACTGTACACAGTCTTTCACAGTATACAGCTGAAACAAATTCTCCTGCTTGACTTCAGCATGAGTTTTTCTCTGCAAGGGTGTCAGAATCTGTCTCCCTTTCTTTCACCCCTGCCTCGCTTGAAGAAAAGTCAGCCATGAAAATACTTTAATTTTTTTTCCACTGACAAAACTCACAATCAAAATACAAACTGTTCTTGAAGCCCACGTGTCATTTCAACATTTTCCTCCTCAAGTACACACCTGTTATTTCTGTTCAGGATTTTCTGATGGGCAAGAAAGACCACTTCACTTCCGTAACATCACAGAATCCTAGAATGGTTTTGTTTGTAAGTGCCCTTTTCCTCACAGGACCCTCACCCACTGCAGCTGGGCCCCCCAAAATGCAGTCTGAACGGCAGACACCGAATGCCACCTAAATAGTGGAAACCCATTCTTCAAAGCCTGTTTGAAGAATGCTATTGATATCTGACAGTGCAAGGAACACTGTGGATGTTCTCCATTTAAATGAGACCTTACCCATTTCTCCCCAGAAGAAAGGGTTGATTCCCCCTGTTGTGCAGTTGTACACCAACAAGTTTTTGGGTCTGGAAAACAGAAAGAAGTATTATTTTGAGATGTGAAGAAAAACTCTGTTTCTTAGAGAAGGATCTCTCATTACAATCAGTTTCGAGAAAATTCCCAGTTTAATACCAAACAAAGTTTGGCTTTTGTGGTGTGGAACTAAACATGGATCACACTGGTTTTATTTCTTCCTTCAATGTAAGTCAAGAATTAATCCAACAGTTTTCTTGACCTAAGCCTGCCTTGCTAAGGGTGTCAAGTGATGACATCAATACAGCATTTTTCTTACTGTATACTTGAAAACTGCACAGTTTTGATTTGGTGGTTTTCTTAATAATGCTTTGAGGGGAAAGCTGGTGAGCTGCTCTTCAAGGTCCTTCCAGAATCCTTATTTAGCTTACTGGATGTAGCTCTACCCTCAGCTCAGAGGGCTTACTCTGTCTTTCAAAGTAAAACACTTCTGCCTTTTATTTGCCTGGGTTTGATCTCTCAAGAGTTGCATAAACCTCCAGAATAATTCATGTGATTTATTCTCTGTACTTCTACCTAATGATAAAAGGCCAGGCCAGAGGTTCACAGGAAAAGATCTTAAACCCTTAATGTCACTTCTACACACCCTTCTCAACAGTGCAAAGAAGGGAGATTTTTTAGATCATATAACCTATAAGCCCATAATCTATTTAGATCGTGCAGTGTTTCCCAAGGAAAACATGCAGAGCTTTTTTACCAAGAAAACTCCAGAAGACACTTGAAAAGCAACTCAATGAAAAGGAGGCCCAAAAAACCACTGCTGCAAAGCTCTTAGCATTCAGAAGAGTGACTTCTGAGAGGCAAGAAACAGGTTCTCACCCATAGCTTTAGAGATTTCCTAACTCTAAACCCTGCCTTTATTGCTTCTTCTACACTTTCAGTCCTTGCCCACCCTCAGGAAGGAAACCCCAACCAGAAAACAAATCAACCAGCCTCTTGCACAGGTTTTTAATCCGCTCCTGGTTCCCTTTAAAGTGCTGGTGCAGGGAGCAAATATTCCACGTGTGTGGCCAAAGAGGAATGCCACGCAGAGGGATGCCCTCCCACCTGTGCACAGCCGTGTACCACCCGGCTGCCAGCGTCAGGTTGATGGCAACGTCGACAGGAATCATGTCTGCCACTGCTTCGTTGTTGGCAATGACGGTCCGCAGGATCCCTTTGCCTGCCTGTGGGACACGGGGAGACAGGGAAACAGTCACCCACTTCAGGCTGGGCTGTGACTTAACTGGCAGGACTCCAGTGATGCCTTACGTTTCAGCTTTTATGTTTTTCAAATCCTGTATTCCCAGTGTGTAACTCTGCAGTGTCCTGTAGCCTGTGAGCTGCTGCTCTCTCATACTAAGACAGACATAACAAAGCCTCTCCAGGCTCTGTCTCCAAGGACACCCAGCCCGTCCTAGGCCCAAAATGTGTAAACCAGCATCTTGAGAAGGGGGGCAAGCTGAGGGGAAATTACATCATTAGCTAAAGTTTAATTGGTGAAATTATGCTGATATGCAAATGGACCAAGCCTATAAAAGTGTGAAGAACTCGTGACTCGTCGTCCATCTTGGGTGTGGCCTTTGGCCTGCCCAGGGTGTACCTCTGAAGGCCTTTCAAATAACTATCCACCTTTATTCCCTTACTCCTGTCTAGTCTCTGTTTCTAGGTTGGCCTCTTTAGGCATCACCAGCAGCGCGCACTGGGGATAGGCCAGCACAGCAGCAGTTTTTTCTGCTGCAGATTATTTGGTTTCTGTGACAACAAAGATGGATCTCCCATGGATCTCGCTGTCCTGCATTTTCAGAGGAAGCCTGGAAACGTGATGATGCCTGTGCTGTGTACAACAAGAAAAGCTGGGACTCTTAATTTAACTCAATATGAAAGAAATACCTTAGGAAAGAAATGTATCCGAATTTGCTGGTGTGAAATTCCCAGTGATGCCTGAAAATTACATTTTCTTAAGTGACACAGGCAGACAGAGGTCCAAGTGTCCCTCAGAGACTGCAGTCACTTTGGAAATGACACCAGTAGGCTTTTTGAAAAGTTGACTACCTTTCCTTTGGATGTATTCACACTCTCCTCTTTTCCACAGCTGTCTCTTAAGCACAAAGATACAATCAAAGGATGTCCCCTGCCTTGAAGAGCACATCACCCACCAAAAGTCAGTAAAAGGGATCAGTGAAAATACAAAGTACTGACAACGAAAAAGAAGAAATAGGCAAGAACAAAAAATTTTCACCTTGCTTTGGTTGGAAGTGCATTTGTCAGGGGGTCAGGCTCCCCAAAATAATATACATTTAACCTGAATGCTTATCAAGGGGTTTCCATGATGACCAATCAGGCTTTGGAGGTTCCACAGGAGAGACATGGCAACAGCATGGCAGACTGGATCAGAGAGGACAAGGAAAAATACAGAAACATGGGGGTGAAACGGGGTGAAGGAACTTTACTTGGTGTGTCAGGGATGAGGGCTGAATAGAGCACATAAGAAAAGAAACCCCACATGGCAGAATCAAGACTGCAATCAAGTTATTTCTCATGTGGGAAACAATGCAGTGAAGCTGAGGAGCCAGGGAAAAAGCTGAGAGGATAAAAGTGCTGGTGAAGCAAGGAAGGAAAAAAGCTCTTGTAATTTAGATCCGTGCAAAAGCAGAGGGAAGGACTGAGTGAAGGAGCAAAAGAACATCTGCTACAGATCCATCAATATTTAAAAGTTAGGGCAAAGAAAATGTTACAGCTTTTCTTAAATTATTTTCATACAATCTGAAACTCCAATTTCATTATAAAATAGATTAAGTTTTTCTACAGCAACTAAGCAGGAAGTGCCTAGTTGTGGAAAACCTCTTGCCTGAAGTCTGAGGAGACAAAAAAAGTCATTAAAAAAGCATTTAAGACTTGCTGTTAACTTGTAAAGCACATGCCATCGGCTAGTGGTCATTGGTGGATTTTAAGGGACACTGTATCCGCTTTTTGGGAGGTGTTTATCTCTTGGGGTCTTTTTGGTGGCTGTCCTCCTCATCCTTTCCCCTTCTGCAATCAGATGTGTTTGTTACATTTCACAGCTTGCAAGTAAGGGAATACCACTTCTGACTGATTTAATTTTCAGGAACAAAGACTTCTGAGCAGTCCCATCTCATCCTTGGTGCATCTGGCAGAGGGATCACAGACTCTGACACAGACAACAGTGCAAGAGTCCCCACATGGCTCACTCCATCCTCCTCAAACCTGTGTCATGCATTAACTTCTGCTGCCACGGTTTGGCTCAGACATTAAAATTTAACTTGCAACATCACTATGATTTTCTTCGGGTTTTTCCTACAGGGTTTTTTTCAAGGGGAAAAAAAAAGGCAGAAAGAGACGAGGCAACCAAGCTCAGCTCTGAATTTTCCACTGCTATGTACACATGCCCACTAGAGACCACTGTGTGATCAACAATCACATTTTCACAGGTACACTAAAGACCTTTCTGAGGTCTTCAAAGTGAGGATGTTTGATGGATCTGCTGCAAAATCTATTCAGAGCAGCATGTGATGGTCATACACACATGGATGATTTTGAGATTTCCTACGTTTTGTATTTAACAAAGGCTTCAGGTTTAAGTTTTTTAGGTTACTTATTACATTGAAAATGGTTCAGTGGTACTTTCATCGGGTATGGCTTGGTTTCTATTTATAGATGCTGACATTTTTCTCTTCAGTGAAATAGAAGCTACTGCAAAGTGAAACCTCCAAAATAATTTCCTGCTCAGAGTCTGATGTTTCTGGACAGCCTTTCAGCTGAGGTGCTTTGGGGCCAGTCACTGTCCAGACCACAAATTAAAGCAGTTGTGCCCTACAGCTTCACTGCCTTGCAGGGAGGAAGGTCTTTGCTTGTAATAGGGAACAGTGAGACAATATGCCTTAATTACACTCCAGCGGAAATGTAATTAATTTCATTTTGTTCCTCAGTCAACAAACACAGCTCCCCACAGCAGCTGGAGCAACTGTAGGCGAAAGAAACATAATTAGATTATCAAGAACAACTTGGACTCCCGTATTTCATGAATATTTAAAAGAAATGGGTCTATTTATGGAATGAAATGATCAGACTCAAACACTGCGACTGATGAAAAAAGTCTTTGCAAGGTTTGGAGTCCAAATTCTGCCCAAGTGACATCAAAGATCATCTGAACCAAATCTGTTCTAGGATGAGCTTGGTTAGAAGTTGAAAATGAGTATTTTGGTATGGAGGGACACTTCAAATGCCCGAAACCAAACCACCAAAACCACTTCCCTTTTGCTTTTTCAACACTTAATTAAAGCAAATAAAGCTACTAATGCATCACTCAGATGTTCAAGGGCTCATTTTCAAACAACTCACCACATTCAAGCACATTAATTCACGTACTTATTAATTCTCCCCCTCCAGAAGAAAAAAGTCTCTTGGGTCCCTAGTAATAAACACCTTTCCCTTCCAGAAAACATCCCAAACAACTTTGTCTCTACACCCTGCATCCATTGTCACTGTTTTTTGTCTTTTTCTTGGCTAACTCTCAATGTAGTTACAGACCACATTTCATCACCCAAGAGCTCAGTGTAGATGACATGAATTTCATTGTCTCTTTATCTGCTATACTGAAAAACCTCAGAGTTTCAATCCTGGACCAAAAAATACCATCTCTTTTTCAAATCTCAGAGCAAGTCTAATCTTTTATATAAAAAGAGAAGCTATTTCCCATAGTGACCCTAGAATCTCTTAATCTTTGCTTTCCATGGAGCTAACTTGAATCTATGCATCTGCATACAAAACCTGGCCCAAGGTTTCTTGCAAACCAGTTCTGGATAAATTTTGTGACAGACATCATCAAAAGTTATGATTAAAAAACCTAAACAAAAAAAAACCAAAACAAAAAAAAACCCCAAAAATAAAATTTGTGTCATTACAAAAGTTAGAACCTGACACATGAAAATGTAAGGAGTGGATCTGCAAAATGAAGGAATTGCAAAACATTCTTTGATCTTGATAGCATCATGAAAGAAGCCAGAAACCAGCACAAGATGCTGGGACCAGAGCAGAGAGGCAGTACAAGCTTCTTGAGTCATCGCCAAGGAATAGAAGGCTTTTTTTAAAGAAACTGTGACATAATTAGAAGTCAATAATTTGTGAACAAAAATTGAACACCTCTGAAATGTACAGATGGGGTTCAGATGAAAGCATTAGCTGGGATATACACCCTATTTGTCCTGTGCATTCCATAACTGTAATGGTTTCTATTTATGCTCTTTTTCAGACACAAATAAGCTTTTTTAACAAGATGATATTTGGATTTTATTCTGCTCTTCCATGATTGCAGACCACTAACCCTTTTTATACATTGCACCAGGCAGTTTAGAACATAGTTTTGACAAAGTAATGAAGCTGGACAACTCATACATGAGCATAAATATCTGTCCAGAGCTATACAGCATTATGGATTGACAAAGGGAACTAAGGCAGTGATTTTAGTTCAGAAAAAAAAATACGAGGCCGGAGAAAAGGTATGCAACTTTACTCTTTTCATGTATTAATTGTAATGATTATTTTCACCTTACAGGGAATATTTTATCAAGTTATTATTTATCTTATAACTTGTTCCTCACCATTTTGCAAAGGCATTATTTACACCAGTGTTAGAAAAAAATATAGTGAATTATCCATGTGACTGGCAGAGTCTGAATCAATCATACAGATTATTTAGGTGTAGTTTGTACAGGGAGAGATCCTGTACAAAGCAGTGGCAAGTGGGAGCCAGAATCTTTGGTATTGTGGAGGGATAACAAGTTATAGCAGTGGATTTAGAAACAATACACACAGAAACAAATGAAAGGATAAATACTGCTGCCTTGTATTGACAGTGTGGTAATCTGGCCTGGAAAATAAAGCTGTGTTAAAAGATTCAAGCTGTGACACCCTCATTTCAAGGATTCATCTTTCGCATTTTCTTTGAAAATTTGGCCAAGTGTGTCCAAACCTTCATTTTCAGAGTTTTTAGAAACTGCAATTCACATTTAGTGAGCAAGCAACATGAATACTCTCTCAGTGTCCTTTTTTGAGCTCAGCACGAACAGACCATCCTCTGAATCCTACCAGCTGACAGATGTGTGGCAAGTGTGTGACATCTTTCTCCCAGACTCAGAAAACTCAGAAAACACACAGTTTCTAAGTGGGGCTGTAGAGTAACATCAGAATTGCTATTTTAGTAACTCAAACTCTGCTTTAAGGGGAGCTTAAATAGTAACCAGACATACCGCAATAAATATTCCGCTGGTCCCGTTGAAGTTGTCAATCCAACCCTGTAGAAAAGAAGAATGGTTAGTGTTCCCTTCAATGATATGTTGCTTGCACAGGCTTCTAAATGATGACAGTGGTGTGGTGTACACAAAGAAGGAAGGAGACACCAGTTTAGATGGATGCCAGCCCATCTGGGACAGCTGCCAGGATGCCAACCAGTACCAGGGGATGCACTGCCTGCAATTTACTCATCAACAACAGAATCTAAGTTTGTTCTTAGAAACCACTTCTTTCCTATTCCCTGGCCTCAGGAATAAAATCTGGCTTTAACCACCACAGTGCCTTGGTGCTGCCACACTTGCTGAAAACAGCTGGAGTGATATTTACCCTTGGTACAGACAACATGCAGCTGTCACCGAGAGTGATTTGATCACTCCAACTAATTTGTAAAGCAAGGAAGAAAAAAAACCCCAAAACCAAGCCAAGCCAAGCCAAACCAAACCAAACCAAACCAAACCAAACCAAACCAAGCCACTCCTTTCAAATCCCATCCTACTTCAGGTCAGGGAAGTTGCCACTTGTGGGAGCTGGAGTTCAGAGCAGTGATGAGCTGTTTGACCTGGAACAGATTGTGACACCAAACAGAGCTCTTTGTCTTTCCAAGATGGGGAGCTTGGCCCAGAGCCTTGGCTGTATCTCAGCCATCTCTGGCACACTTCAGGCTGCACGAAAGCCAAAGGTGACTTTGTGTTGCCTTTCCAATTTGGCTGCAATGTTAGGGCACATTATTCCTACCAGTATATTTAGCTTAATGAATTATCTCATTCCAAAGTACAGCTGCATTTAATTACTGAGTGCCTGACATTTGTACCTCAACCAGAATGTACCAGGAGTACGACTGACCCTCAGATCCTGTGAAACCAAACCAAAAACTCCCCTGTGGAGTTTCCCCTGTGGGCCTGAATGGACAATCAGTGCAAGCCCAGCATTCTGTACCATAACTATCCCAGCTCTTGTTATTATTGCTTAAATGTGGTCTTTTCACAGGAGTTCTTCCTGAAGATGCTGAAGGCTTGCTGTTCTACTCCAGCACAGTTCTCCACCTCTCCCACACATTTTCCTATGAACTGGACACCTATTTCTCAAGACGTTGCAACAAGGAGGGACAGAGTCTGACAGTACTGCAGCTCCATGTGCATCCAAAGGCTCTCAGTGGGGAGTTGTGTATTCATGCTTACTGGGAAAGGCTCATGCCAGCTGGCTCCCACGATGGATGGCCTGATGATAGCAATGTTCAAGTTTCCTTTCTCTTGCTGAATCAGGTACTCTGACAAGGCTTTGGTGTAGGTGTAAGTGTTGGGCCACTCCCCAAGCAGCTTGGGTGTGATGTCTTGAATGATGGATTCATCCAACCACCTGCAGGAAACAAGGAGAACATCATCATCCACCAGGCAGGGAGAGAAAAAGACTCAGGCAAAACAGACCAGTGAGACAGGACTCCTCACCTGAAACAGAGGATAAGCCAGTCAAAGCTATTTAGGGTTTGGATTTAAAATAGCACTGTGGGAGAAGGTTACTTTTGTCTTCAAGGTGCAAAATAAACCCTGGCGAGCTTCACACTAAAATGCCTGGCTACAGATCGGGTACCTCTGCAAACTCGCTTTAGAGCAATCTCTTGCATGGTTAATGCTTCACTGCAATCTGTAACAAATACTGCCATGGTCTAGAGCCTGATGGAGCTCTGCCAGCTAGGAATCTGACTAGGCAGTGCTCATCCTTAGCCAACAGAGTCCCTGTATACTCCCAAGTATGTTTCTGGATATTCTGGGTAACCCTGAGTTAGCAAATCATGTAACAATACAAAGGTCTCAAAAGCTGGAACGTCTTACAGGGATATTATTTCAGCAGTGGATTTCCATCATTTAGAGTGTTAGATGTTCCTTCTAGCAGGCTTTCCACAAGTTTGTTCACACAGGAAACTGTTGGTGCTTTAAAAAAACAACCAAAACCAAACCATCAAAAAAACCCAAAAGAACTCTGCTAAGTTGTTTTTTATTTTTTAAGGTATTCAAGTACCTAATCCATCAGAAGCAGTTATGCAGACAACTTTCAAAAAGCAGCCCTTACCACCATGGAGCTGCAGGAAGGGCCTAAAGCCCAAAGCCTCTTCACTGGCACAGCACCAGGACCTCACAGGTCCTGCCAGCAGCTGGGTCTAAAGGACAAGAACTGGCTGTGCTTCCAGAGCCCTCGCACACCGCTGCCGGTCCCTGACAGGCTGTCAGCAGCCTGGTGTTACACCACAGAATCGAAGATTAGCTCCTATAATCCAATTTGTAATTAAGTCAACAGACTTACAGTTCAGTCTGAAGGGGTGGACTCTTCCCGGGGGCACTGCAAGGATACTGCTTCCTGCAGATCCTCACTTCACCCCTCCTTGTCTTGAGCTTCAGAAAAAGGCAGAGGTCAAGGGGAGAGAAATAAGATGCCGACTGTCACACCTGAAGAATTGCTTGATCCTGTCAACCCTGCAAAGACCCGGTGGCTCAGGTGCCACAGCACTTTTCAGATGGCTCTCATTGGGCACAGATGGAAAATTGTTGTATGAGAAAACACTGATTCACAAGGGAGGGCTGGATGCAGCAAATCTCTCAGTTTTGGAATGCGTTAAAAATCTGACAATTTGTAGTATATAGAATTTTCTTTAAATGAAAAAGCCCTATGGAGGCACAAACACCTTCCCTTGCAAGTCTGGTCCCACGCTGCAGAAACAAGGCAGAAGAAAGCATTTAAACATAAAATATGAACTACATAGAGGTTACAAGCAGCACATAATATTGGCATAATTTGCAAAGCCTGCTTAGGCAGCCATTGAACCTCGGGATCTCAGCTAAACTGCCATTGTTTGAATCTGTGGAGTAGCTAATTACGAGCCTACCAAAAGGAGATGGCTATTCTGCAGAGCCTGGAGGAAGACTAAGTTCATTAGGGAACTTAGGTTAAGCTGTGTGCAAGTATTTTCCCCTTCTCTTTTTTTTTTATTTTTTATTTTCGTAACAGAGGGTTGCAGGTTTGCATTCTCACAAAGCAAAGCCAGGTGTAGAAGTACAAGGGGAGGCAATTTCCCCTGGCGCTCATCCTTCCAGAGAAGTCTCTGCATTACCTAAGGACCTGTCCCAAGGGTGCCAGTCTGCCAGGCGATTTGATTGACCAACATTCCCATCAGGGGAGCTGAGCTGACAGTTCTGCAAGGAGAACTGCTCTTTAACCTACTTGGAAGATTCTGAAATGCTAACTCACAAAAGCTGCTGCTTCTGCTCACTGCTGCATTTGCCCCTTCCTAGCAAATGATGCAAATTAAACAATTAATAATGTCTCCATTATATGCACCAAATTACTCTGCCACGGGAAAACCCAACTTTTTGTGTTAATGGCTTTGCATTAGTAAGAATCTTTCTGGTAAGCAATGATGGATCTCTATTTTCTGCAATAACCAAACCACAGCTTCAGCTGAGACTTTGCGGTGTGCTGTGTTCCTTACCTCAGCACAACCTTCAAAGCTGATTTCCTTCAGCTTCAGATTAAGGCAAGCCATGCTTGATGCAGCAGATTATATGTTTCCCCTATTGGCCTGGCAGCACTTAGAAGTGTGACTTTTGGTTTACACAGCTTAAGCCTCAGGGTTTACTTGCAGGTTAAATATCAGAATACTGAAACAGCAAGATGCAACAGGAGGACAAGAACAGAAAAACAAACAGCTGGGAGTCCTCCTTGAGATTTCAAGCAAATAAGTAATCATAAGCATGTATCAAGTGCATGGCCAAAAGCACTGTTAAATGGATCTGTTATTGCATCCAGTTGTTCGATTATCCCTCTCAAAGCACTTGCAGAGCAGCACTTTAAGACAAGGGTTGGTTGTGAAGGGAATCATCCACAGCTGGCTGATGCAAAACATGACCTATATTTCCCCCCATTTTTGAAGGCAGTTTATATTTCCTGTCTGCTTCCCCTCCCTCCCCTTCGAAGGTAAAATTCTGATACCTGTTACTCCCCTCTCTCTGAAACCTTCTGTACCCTGATATCCACACACTATTTCTTTCACTTACATGGCAAATATTAAAGGTGCATCTCAAACATCATCCCCTCTGCGACATTTTCAATTTATGAGACATAAATTCTTAGTGTCTTATATGAAGCAGCAGAAGTAACAACCTCTGAGGTGGCCAGGCCCTTCTACACACTTCTGATTAGCAATCAGACCTGTGCTGCAGTTTGTTTTTTTAATCTGAGCCATCAACACTAATTCTTTTCAGAGTTGCAAGTGATGGTAAGCTTTTTGGGACAGTGAAATGGAGTCTCAACAGTGATGAATTCCAAAGGACACTACAAAACTGAGTCAGTGGGCAAAAAGGTGACAGAGCAGCTCCACTTTTAGGGAAAAGCAGTCTATCAGAACTGGTGTTAGAGGTTGCTGAGCTCAGAACTGGCAACTGTAGCTCTGCAGAAGCTCTTGAATCCTAGCTGACAGCTCTGAAACCTCAGTGTCAGCGAGTAGCAGCAGACAAAAAAAAAAAAATGAAATGCCACACATCATCAGGTACTGAGAACAAGACCAGTGGTGTAATTTGGAAGCTACTTAAATAAAACTTTGGGTGACTACACCTTGAGTACTGCATAAAGTTCTGTCTGACTCCTACACCTCAGGGAGGAAGTAGAGTTAAAGAACAGGTAGAGAGGAAGGACAACTAAAATCAGCACGAAGACATATCCATTAGCACATGAGGAGACAGTAAAAAGGGTGAGAATCTTCAGGTTTCTGTGAGGGGAACAGAAAAGAGTATCCAGGCTGGTGTAGTTACCCTAAATAGCATCTGCTAGCGACACTCTTGAGGGCAAGATACCGGGCCAGACAGCCCTTTGCTCTAATGCACTAAGACATTTCTCAAGTTTTTATCATGCTCCACTTACTGAATAAATGATAAATGATGGATGACTACTATCTGGAAGTAAACATATCCAAGAATATGAGCTACTGGAGAAATTCAAATAGAAAATACTAGTTTGTACTAACTTTTCTGGAGTAGTGCTTAGACAGCTGAACTGTTTCTTAAGACAAACTTTTTTTTTTTTTTTAAATAAAAAATCAGCAGTTCTCTTAGTGGGCATTAATTAATTTCATCTTCCATTACCCTAAATCAAGAAGAAGAAACATTTTATACTAGCTCTTTGGGTTAAGAGTTCACAGATCAGTTGCTTATATCACCCATTAGAAAATGAATGAAAATACGTTAAACAGTTGTGGGAAAATTCTTCTAAGGAGAATGTTTCCTGAAGCTGATTTTGTTATTCTTTCTAATTAGTCTTTGTTTTGGTAAATTCAGTTAATCGAGCTTTTTTTGTTTCATCAAAGCCCTGTATTCCTGTCCACATTGAAAGGACATAGCCTCACGCTGTGCTAGGAGAGGATCAGGTGGAAATCAGGAAGATTTTATTCACTGAAAAGGTGGCCAGGCATTGGAAGGGGCTGCCCGGGGATGTGGTGGAGTCACTAACCCTGTAAGTGTTCAAAACCCAACAGGAAGTGGCACTCAGTGCTCTGGTTTTAGTTGACAAGGTGGTGATCAGTCACAGCTTGGACTTGGTGATCTTAGAGGTCTTTTCCAACCTAAATGATTCACACTGAACTGCCTAAAAAAGCCTGTTTCTTACTCATGCCCATATAACTACAGTTAAATACCACAGGATTTCTGAAAGAAGGGGAAACAACGCTGGAAAGCTGAAGAGATGAAAGAAATAAGGCATATGAAAAAAATCGGTTCTTACTATGGCAGCAGCAGAACTGAGTGTTTCAGAAAGCAGCAATTCCACTCCTGGCAGAAAATACACTCCTGCAGAACTTAACACTGGACTCTCATGAAATCAGAGTCTTTAAAAAACCACAAAGAAACAGCAGTAACAGCAACTCTGTGAACAGAAATCCCACCCGATTCTGTGAACAGCTCCCAGGTCTGCTGCAGGATGAAGGGAAGCCAACACTGGAAGGGGCAATGCAGTTCCTACTTACTCTACTAAATCAAAGAGCTTCTGGGGCTCGGCTGGGGGTGGGTAGATGATCTCCTCGATGCATTTCCGGACGCAGTTTGCATAGGCAGTGGAGATGTGGATGAAGGCCTCGAGGTTCCGCATCTGCCGGGCCAGCTCGAGGAGCCGCTGCGTGCCCATCACGTTCAGCTGCAGGGCATGTCTAAGGAACGCAGGGAAAACAAGCAAAAGGCATTTCAGTGGGAAGAATGTATGAAGGCTGAGCCTTATCCAAACCTCATCATGGAAAGGGAAGTCAGGGAAGAGCGGGGGACATGGAGCAGAAAGTGTCAGTGAAATGCAAGTGTGAAACGAGCTTTCAGAGCAATGCTGTTGGATTTGCTGTTCTGAACACTGAATGTCTCTGAAATATTTTTACTCAATTTGAAGGGTCACAAGTAACACTTCAATAACATCTCTAAATGTGACATGTTGGCCACCCCTCCCTGGAACATGTATTTCTAACCATTGAGGCACTCTAGTTCCTATGGTACCCATTCAGTGTTCTCTGAAGGGACCACCGCTAAACCAGATGAACACATGGTTTCAGAAAGCAAGAAAGGGTCCTTGGGGCCAGAAAAACAGATTCATAGCCTCATAGAATGGCCTGGCTTGGAAGGGACCCTTAAGATCATCCAGTCCCACCTCCTGCCATGGACAGGGACACCTTCCACCAGACCAGGTTGCTCAGAGCCCCATCCAACCTGGCCTTGGACACTTGCAGGCATGGGGCAGCCACAGCTTCTCTGGACAACCTGTGCCAGGGCCTCAGGATCCTTACAGCAAGGAATTTCCTCCTAATATCTAATCTAAACCCACTCTCATTCAGTTTGAAGCTAGTTATAATCAAAGAAGACACAATTAGAGATAACAGCTTAAATTCCCAAGGAATGGAGATGAGAACTGATAAGCGTAAGAGAAAGAATATCCTGGTTAGCAAGGCTGACCTTCAAGCAGCCAGCATAGCTAGAAGTTGTCCTAGAGACAATCTGCAACAGATCTCAGCCAGCAGACTCTGCTGCATGCTTTATACTGGCAAAGAAACCACTTTCCTGCACAGAAGGGAAAAGGCTCAGGAATATGCAATCTGCTCAGCCCAGGAGAAGCTTTCAAAGACATGTACAATGTTAGGAATTACGCCATCAAGCACAGTGTACACTAAAAAACCTTAATTATATTGAAAAGAAATTGTAAATAGTCCAAAGGAATGAAAACATCAGCTAACAAGTATGAGCTATATTTGGGTCACAGTATCTAAAGCTAGGGATACTTTTCTTATTACATGCTGCTATTAAAGAATAGCATTTTCTGTAGATCCCTCTTTCCTTCTGGCCTTCTAGCCGGATGAATCCTTCTACTAGAGCTACCCTTCAGACAAGAGTTACTTTTCCATGCACACTTCTGTTTGACTGCATTCCTTCTGAGAAGTGGTGACCAGAATTGTGCTCATAATTTGGGCCTAGCACGGATTTCTGCTGAGTTGCGCAGAGTTCCTTTAGCCTTCAAAGGAAATAACATCTAACCCTGGTGGTCTGTTATTTGTTTTGTCATTATTTTTTTCTATTTCCATTAAACCAGCATCTATTAATATTTCAATATAACACAATTTCTGAGATTTCTGCCCTCAAGAGTTCCATCTGGAGAATCCCCTAAATGTACTGCATGTTGATGCCAATAATTCATTTAGTGTCTCCACTGCTGCTTTTCCAGTATCTTCACAGCAATGCTTTTGCCCCTTCCTATTGGCTTTAAATATTCTGTTGTAATCTTTGAGCTTCTGTCATGTTGAAAAAATAATCTTATTTGTGTAATCATCAAGCTGCTGCTCGAAATTCTTAACTGAGCAGCAATGTTGTGCTTTCACATTTAACTTGCTAAAACTTTTACCCGTCTGATATATTTTTATTATTCAGTCAGGAATAATTTGATTTGAAGAACTTCTCATATTTCGTCTTGTAATCATAATTTTACTTGTTCTGTTAGAGAGATTTTGACAGGTCACATACAATCAGTCTTTAAATAGTTTCTACACTGCCTGCAAGCTGATGACCTTTCAAACTTTTAACTTCTTTCTAGCTATCCTCCTTATTAAAAACATGGTTTCCCTTTGATGTTTCATGCCACTGAGACTTATTTTTAAAGTGGGTTCATTTGTGCATTGATTTAAGAACATTTATGGCTACTTACATACTGGCTCAAGATTACATCAACAGCTGCTTCCTATCTGGTCTTTCTCTAATTCTTCTAAAGTTCTTCTAAAGTTCTAAGTTCTTCTAAAAAGCAAGTATTTATGGTGGACATAGTGGATATCTATTTAGCCTATGAGGAAATAAAGATTGATACTATAAATTGTGTTTCCTACTATCACAGCTTTAGTGTTTTTCAAAAGAACTGTGAGGATCTGGCTACACAGATCATCCACCTCGGTTTGTTGAACTGGGCAATCTGCACAGAAGCACTTACACATCTGATCTTGTTTCAGTGGCTTATTTCTGCTGGTTTTTCTTAATGGGAAAAGCCTGCCTGGACAGGCACTCCCAAGGGAACTCCTTCAGAAACTGAGCACTTATTGTAAACAGTTAATTACAGTAAGAGCTGGGTGTTTTAAAGGTTGTAATGGGCTGTTTTCTCAACCCACAGCTCATTTCCTTCTCCAGTTACTCAGTGACAAAGAAAGGCCATTAACAACACCAACTTCAGAGACAGACACAACACAATTTCACTTCAAGCTGTCTCCAGCTCTGCCAAAACATCTCCCTGTTGACCTAAACCACTCTTTTCCCCACCCCAGTTTTAGGTCATACTTAACTCCCTTACAGTATTACAACCCAATCCCGCAGTTCTTCCCTCTGTTCCCATGGGAATGTGCCAAGACAGTTCACTTTTGAGGTGCACACGCACGCAATGTTTTCAGGGCACTCCCCCTGCATGTTCAGCACAGAACCACGTGGAGCACGAACATGGAAGTGGGGAATTAGCACTGCAGACATGCAAGGGATGCTCTGAGCAGTGCCACAGTGCATCCTGGATCCCGTTCAGCAAACACAGAAAAAGCAGGACGTACTTGAGGGGTTCGTCAAAGCGAACTGTGGCTGCACAGTGGAAGACAACATTGACCCGGGTCAGAAGCTCCTCCTCATCTTCAGCACTGATGGCCAGCTTGGGCTGAGTGAGTTCAGCATTAATAGGCTTAATCTTCTCGTGGAAATTAGGGCAATCTTCTCGGACCCTGTCAAAGACCTTGAAGCACAAACAGAGAGAGATCAGGTACAGAATTAGGCTGCTGAGATCGCTTTGATTAGCAGCCAGTCTGATTACATCAATCAATGCAACTGGCACAAAAGAGAATTCCTGTCTGGGGGACACGGGTGAGATGATAAAATAGTCCATTCACTTGTTCCCTCCCAGGAGAAACAGAACAAAAATATAGGGGGTAATGCATTGCTCTGAAGAGATTCATTAATCTTCTCTGCCACCACTCATTTCCTCAGACAGCCACCGAAATTCCTCTATGTCCACATCTCCTGCAACCACTTGCTACTTGACTTCGAGGGCTGCCTGTAGGAACAAAACAGGAGCTAAAGAGCAGGAGGGCAGAGTACAGAGCAGGAAAGCCTGTGCAGCATTAGACTCAAGCTAGATGGTTCTACAAAGGACTTGCAGAGAGGAGGGGAACTGGGCACATTCTTGCTCCTCCTCCTCTTCCTTTGCTGCTCCACGTCTACTGTCACTCTTTGCTCATGTCAGAGGAGTCCAGTGGGGACCTGCTTTTGGGATGGAAGGATGGGGCATCTCAATAAGCCCCACTGCTGAAGCTGTTGAGTGCCACCAGCAGTTTTGCATAACTGAACATGTGTGCAGCTAGTTGGCCTCTCTAGCCACCTTCCAGCCCTTTTTTTCCTACGAGTATGATCCATAGCTCTTTCTGAGACACATTTCTGCACAGCATTATTATATTTGAGCCATTTCAACTGGATTAATAGNAAGGAGAAGAATGACAACACAAAAGGTAGAAAGAATCAATAGAATAGAAAGGCTGTGGGATTTGAAGAGGTATAATCTAGATTCCAAAGGATAATCGCACCTCCAAAGTAACAAGTCAACTGACAGGAACACCTAATACTGGCAGAGATTACTGAGGGATGCAAAGGATGCATCACACCTTTGGACACCTTTAAGAGCTGTCTAGGTAAGCAGTGACAGGGCAGGCAGGGAACAGCTGAACCTGCCTTGGGGCAGGAGGATGGATCAGCTGACTTTTCAGTAGCTCTGTGTTTTTGGGGTGTTTCCCCTCTGTAGCCTACTCACCAGTAACAACAAATTTGGAAATATCTTTACTACCCAGCCTCTTGTTTTCCTAGATATTCTTCTACCTTTGATGTGCCCAGTGCTTATATACGAGCAGAAATTGTGTGACATAAATCAAACACACTAAGAGACACATGAAAGATTAAACTGATCTTAATAGCAGTATTTTGTTGTTGTTGTTTGACTAAGGAATTACCATCTTTCTGCTTATCTGACAAGTAAATCTAGATAAACCTTGAGGTTCTTAGGGATAAAGAGGTGATAAGAGAATCATTAGCCTTCCCCATTATGCACCACACTCTGTACTTATTTTAAATTGCCACACAGCTGCACATCCTTCATAAACCTGAAACTTTACCAGAAGTTAGGACAAGATAAAGCCATTTCACTGTTCTCAGCTGCACCTGAGTGCACACATCCTTCATCAGTGTGGCTAGGCCACAAAACAAGGCTCTAGACAGAGAGAGTTATTCATGAGCAAAGGTGTTGGTGAGAGCTGGCGGGACTGTAGGAACTGAATTCCCAGGCACCAACAGCCTTAATGTCTGCAAAAAGCTTGTTTTCCAACAAGATGCTACACTGGCTCTCCGAATATGCATCATCTCATGAGAGATCACATGCCAGCAAACCCTGATGGGACACAAAATAGAAAGGTTTCTCAGAGAACCCACCTGAGCTATCTTGTGGGATTCTCAGGAATATTAGTTTGCATTTGTTTGTTCTATTACAAAGAGAGTGCAAAATGCCACAAAATGAGAGTTATTTTCTACTTGTTTGGCATAAATAGTACAAAGGCAGAGAAAGAATGAATCAGCCGTTTCTCCATTTCAGTCACGGTATATAAAGTAAGAGCAGTATTTCTGCAGTGCCAGCCTTGGACAGCTAAGTTCTTCCTACATCTCCTCCTGACATTCCCTCTGCAGATAATATCCCCTTCGGCTTCTGTGCCTGCTGCTACCACGTGCCACTCAGCTGCTGCAGTTTTTCATCCCCTCTAATGATTCACTGCATTCCTCTGAAGGATGAAGACGATTTCTAAATGCAAGCTCACAAGTCAGCACACTGCTTTGGAAACCTTCTCCACCACAGGAACATTCAGTACATTGTCACCATTAAATCAGATAACGGGAGCAGCTGTTTAATCAAAGTCTGCTGCTTCTTTTATGGAAGCTGAAGGTTTCAGACTTGTCAGTGCTTCACAGGGAAATGAAGGAAGATTTAAAGGCAAAACAAATGCAGCTTATTTTATACTGCTTCCTGCAGTTCAAGGAGTACTTAACATAAAGATGATGCTTAGTCTGAAGGTAAACTGTAATTGCATCTCTAAATTCTGATGAACTCACCAAGAGTATAAATAATAAATCCCCAGTAACTGTGTGAGGCCTAAGGATTGTTCTGTCTTTTCTTTCTAGAAGCCATCTGCCAATATAAAATACAGTCAGTGCACTGGCCTGATGCTGCAATTACATGAAAACACTGGCCAGGTCAGCAGGGATACAGGAATTGCTACAAAATTACAGTGAAGAGAAAGGAAAGGCCTTTGACTTCAAGTTGTCCAATATTAATGAAACTGAGGGAAATCAGTCATAACACTACCCTCATTTCAGTGTCTTTTTGAGCACCCTAATGCATTTCAGGGGCAGCACTGCTGCCCTGCCCAAACCAACAAATGAATCTAGTAGCTGCTGTTCTCATTTTTAACCTCAAAATAGGATGCAACTTCAGCATGGGCTGCGCTGCCCCTCAACAGAGAGGAGAATTTCTTATTTCTCATTTTATAATCAGGCAATTTGCATTTAGAATACTAATCAAATCTCTGTGTTTTCACTTTACTTTGGCAAAAATGTGAAAACAGGATATCTGGAATTTCTCCCAACATTCTAGTTGAGTGTGTTTGATGGACACTTTCCCTATTCCTGCCCTCCGAAGCTCTGACCTCCCTTTCCAAAGGACATCTTCAGCTCTTAGTGTTCCCTGCTCTTGCTTTAAAGCATGTAGTAATTCAGAGAGGTTTCTGCCTACCAACCCTTCAATCAGAAATTTCTCCATGCCACAAAGATACAAAAACCTCAAAGAAAGGGAAAATTTCACATCTATGGAACAGCACAGCTGGAAAATAAAGGAACCACTGAACAGTGCAAAATGCCAAAGGCTTCACATCTTCCTCAGGCAGCATTTTCAGTGAAGCAAATACAAACTAATGAAAAATAGAGTGCCTAAGCCACTGTCCACTTTATAAAAGGAACTTGCATGAGTCTGGTCTTGTAAAAGCCTTTCAAAGGCCTGGGTAGTCCTTTCTTTTTTGGACAGCACTCCTGGATCTCCCCCTACGCCATCAGCCACTGGTGACTGACCCAGAAAGCATCAAGTTTTTAAGTGTGGACAAGAAAGGCAACTTTTTTTCCTCAGGTGTGTTTAATAGGAGCCAGGAAGTCAGGCTTCTCTAGGAGGATTGGTAACTTACATTGTAACATGAACATTTCAAGGCATTACTGTATGACAGCCTTTAAAATGGAGAAAATCCAGAGAACTGCCTCAAAATGGAACTCATATATGACGAACCAATGAGAACATTAAGGTTGAGAGANAAAAAAAAAAGGAAAAAAGGTAAAAAGCTTCCACCTCTCAGGTAAAGAAATGGAAGGGATTGCTTAGCATGATTCAGGAGAATACAGGCAAGAATTGCTCCCTGTAAAGGAAATACATAAGAGAGACACAGACCAAAGTGTAAAATATCATGGCAAGAAAAAGGTGTTCACTGGCTGTGTGGAACAATTTTCAACCCAGGGTGTTTGAAATCCCTCTTCTGAACAGAGCATTGGTGTACAAATGCAGGGGAACAGCTTATATATAAATATACAACATAACAACCCCCAGGGTGTGCATCCATCCCTCGGTGATTTCAATGACAGCATCATAAATATACAAGTGAGCATCAGAAATTTACATTACTGAAGGTACCAAAGTCATGAAAACAACTCTTAAAAAAGCACCTGATGTCTGCAGTTTAGTCCTGCCGAAAGGGTTTGTCAGACTTGTGTTTGCCTATGTTAAAATCCTCCAATACATTTAAGGAAGGAAGGTAAACAACTATTTTACAATTGCCATTGTAACAAACTTGAGATATAATTGGGCAGCTTCTTGACGTAAGGTAACTAGCCAGCAATTAATCTTTAGCCTGGTAGATTTCCAGCAATAAACACCAGGATTATTCAGTCAAGAAATGTGTGAAAATGCCGGTCAGGAAGCTTTAATTGGGATAGAGTCTTTTTATTCCCCCTTTTTGCACTCTCTGCCTCATTTCCTCTTCAGAAAATTGCTTTTAAGTTCTTCTCAAGGCAAATAAGGCGTAATTCATCTCATCAGTTGGAAAGCAGGCAGCAGAGCGTTCCTCATTACAGAAAAACAAACGGCTTATGCTTCAATTCAGAGCTATTACTTTCCCCTGAGTAGAGCTAATGTAGTGGAAATACAGGACCCACCACCACCACCTAGTAAACAAAACAGCTCATTATTTAAAGATGAAGACTACAAGTCAAAGAGAGAGACAGAAAGTTTCAGTACAGGTCAGCTAAGACTAGTATGTATATCCAGCTATTTGGGATGTGGTTTTGAATAGCCAGTTTCCATGAAAATTGGCTGCTGACCAAGCCTGCTGTTTTCTAACAAGAATACTCGAATTACAAGGCACTGAATCTGGAACACTTTCCGAGTCAGACGCTGTAGACAGGAGCATGAGGGATTTGAGAGACATGGAAAAGCTTTCCATGGTCTCTAGTGCCATCTTAGAGGTGGGTGGACAAGTCTTGGATAGAAGATGGAGCTTTCTGATGTTTATCACAGATGTTCCTGGTGCCCCTGGGTGGTACTTCCGAGATCAAGATCAATGTTTGGTGGGGAAGAATGTAAGTGCAGGGAAGGAGGATGGCAATACTTGGAGCTTTTCCTACAGGTACCACTGGAAATGTTTCTTCCCACACATTTTCCAGGACTGTTTTCCTTCTCATCCTTCTCCATAACTATGGCCCAATGAGGCCATGGGTCAATGGAAGTCAACTGCCAGCGGATGTCAGCAGTCATGACCAGAGTCAGATCCCTGTCCCCTTCCTCAGTTCCTGCCTTGCAGAATTGATTACCACTGGCTTTGAGAGTCACTGCATGGACTTGGAAATGCCAGTAAGTTATCCAGACACGGGATCTTTATCTGCTTTTCCATACCCATTGCCTTAATCTTCGAGGTTTCACTGCCAGATTTGCTTGGACACCAGGGAACTTCAGGAGTGTTTGCCGAGTTCCTGAGGATAACCAGCCAGGACTAAGGGCTGTGTCATACACAGACTCCTAGAGATGTTGTTAGAAATGACCAAGAAAGACCTGGAAAGATATCTAAAGAAATTACCAAAAATTACTTTCCCACTTGAGAGCATTTTGGCTGTCACACAGACACAGAGGAGGCACCACTGTATAAAACACAGTGATGGGATGGAATTCCAAGTTTTGCTTCAAGGACAAAACATCTGGGCCATTCAGCTCCTAGAACTACATCTAGGAAAGTCCTGAGATGCACTCCTCTGAACTTGCGTCCCTCCGAAGAGCTCTTCCAAAGGAATGGCAACCTAGGGTGGGTGTCCTGCACTCCCATACTCACCCTGTCCTCCTTCCGAGGCAGAAAGCAGAGAATGTCATCATGAAGAGGTAATGTGGGCACCAAAGTGCACCATAATTAAACGGGTAAAGGGAGGTAAAAATCCTTTGACGTCACACACAGCAGAAGTTGAACAAATCAAGACAAACGCATCAAATATTTGGAGCTACTCAAATAAAAGACAGAGATCCTTCAAACACTGCAGTGAGAGGGCACTCAAGTGTAGAGAGCTGAAGACATGGGAAATTAGTACAGTAGAATAATAATTCACTCTTCTAGCATGAACTACGCTAGAATATTACCAGAAAGAAGACCAAGTCACTGGTCACAGATGAGGAGTTAGCCTGGAACAGGGGCTTTTCCCAACAGATATCCCACCCGTGGCCATGATGTCTTGGAAGCTAAGAAAGCTTTCTGGCATGAGTGTGAGCCATTTTCTGCCCGCTGGTCTCAGTGACTGAAATTCATGCCAAGAATATTCAATTTATGGACATGTCAAACAGTACAACCAATTAAAGATGGAAGTTTTGCAGGAGGTTCCTGGAATGTATTGATGAGAACTTCCTTCTCCAAATGATAGAAGAGTCAGTGAGGAGAGGTGCTATGCTGGACCTTGTTCTCAGCAATGTGTTGTTCTCATCAACAGGTTCAGATTGGATATTCTTGGAAATTCCTCCTGGTGAGGGTGGTGAAGCTCTGGCATAGGCTGTCCAGAGAAGCTGTGGCTGCCCCATGCCTGCAAGTGTCCAAGGCCAGGTTGGATGGGGCTCTGAGCAACCTGGGCTAGTGGAAGGTGTCCCTGCCCATGGCAGGGGGTTGGAATGAGATGATCTTTAAGGTCCCTTCCAGCCTAAACCATTTGATGATTTTATGATTTGCCTAGGACAATTTCTCATTTTAGCATTTCTTTTTTCACGCTCACATCTGACACAAATATTTTGGCCTTCTTATATCATCCCACATATGTTTTTGTTATCTTCATCATGACAGCACAATTTTTGGAGTGGTGCTTAAAAGAAAAGCCCTAAGTTGGGGTACCCCAGCCTGTTAAATACCTGCCGTTATTCCTTGCTGTCACTTAACTAGGATCATATTCCCACAGTCAGGCTACAGGCAGCACACACGGTGAGAAAACAAACAGGAAAATTTCTGGGAGATTATCAGAAGCTAATGCAATTTAGAAGACTGATAGGAAGAGCAGGGACACTAGAAATGAGGGCCCTTGTCAACAAGAGACCAATCCAGCGAAGAAGAAAACAGCTGATATTCCAAGAAAACATCTAAGAATGGATGTCTTAACCCCTGTAAACCGATTTTCTGTAGTGTCACTATTCCAAGCAAGCAAGGAAGCAGAAAGTTACAAGTAATCCTTGATTTCCATCCAAGGAGCCTTCAGCTTAGGGAAATTAAAACTTCTTTAAGAAGATAGAACCATCTGTCCAAATAGTGTCAGCTACTTATAGCACAGTCTGGCTCTGCAAGTACCCCTGCTACTGGAGACAAACTGTAATCAATGCCTCTGATTACAGCCAGTTCTCAGAAGAATCCATAGAAACCTTTTGGATATGGTTGCAGAAGCCCCTCTGGAATCACAGCTCAAACCTTCTCTCTGAATCCAACCTCTTTGCATGTTATTCAGAACATGGACTCCTTTTTAATAATGCTTGGCTCAATTAGTTCCGCCCATAATGAACATTCTTAAAATTCACCAATTTCTGGCCATGGGTAAAAACAACAACAAAGAAAGTTATTAAAAAAATCAATTCCACGGAACTTTGTTAAATTCTCTGGATGTAAAGGAAAGGCAGATTTGTCCCAGGAAGTCTGTAGCAGCCTTTTGGCATGCAGACTCCCTTTTCCAGTCGCTTGGGTGCCATCAAGCAGAAGGTGGTGTCTTGTTTCACAACAAAGATACCTGTTGTCAGGAGGGCCATTTCCCGTCAGCCTGCGATAGTAACACGTCTGCCAGGAGCAGATGTCGCTCACTTCCCCATACAAAGATCACAGCGTTGCCACAGATGGCTCAGCTACACCCTCTGAAATGTTTCTACCTCTCCTGCCATTGCAGTTGCACCCCACTAGAACGTTCTGACAGGCCTGATGGTAAAAGACAAGTCAGATGATGCTTCACACACCCTGAAAGACTGTTCCTCTTTAAGGCACGGAAAGATGAGTTTTGTTTGCAGTCAGGTGGGAATTGATCTGGGATGAATTGGTTTGGGGTTTTTGTTTGTTTGTTGGGTTTTTTTTTTTGTTGTTTGTTTTTGTTTTGTTTTTTGTTTTGTTTTCTTTTTTTTAAACAATAGAGACATCCAGATATTTTAGTATGGAAAGAAACACACACACATTTTAAACAGGATCACGAAAGCCGTATCAAGTGTCTTTAAGCCAGGCTCAGGTTTTAGCTTGCTCTGGCATTTCAGAGACTGTTGAAGGGTAATCAACAAGCCTCACTTATCATCTCTGGCAGTCAATAATTCTTCCAGCTAAAGCCAGAATGTTAGAACTTTCTGACCACAGGATTTGTGGCTCAAGACATTTTTCACACTGACATGCAGTTTTCAATACATCTATCAGGAGAAAGGTACTTTTCTCTGCAGGTATACTTTAAACTCATACTGCTTCCAAGGGAGACCAAAGAGGATAATCCATGTAAGCTGAACTGGAATTCATGTTCGCTGCCTTTAGCTTCCAGCTCTAGACTGCACCAATTAATTTTATGTTACGCAGTCCATACAAGGCAGAAAAGTGAGCACTTGGGCTAATTATGCTTCAGGTGTAACAAATCACTTGCCCATGTGTCGCCAGATTGAGCAACGTTTCCAACCAGGTTAAACGGTGCAGGGCCAGGAGCTGGACTGGATGATCCTTGAGGGTGCTTTCCAACTCAGGTTATTCTATGATTCTATAAACAACAAAAAGTTGTTTGTACACAAAAGCCTCCCCATCTGTCTGAGCAGGGATTACCAGTAATGAGCCTGTGTCCTTGACCCTGGTCCCACGAGGTTATAAATTCTTTTAATGCTTTAATCTACTAGTGAAAAAACCCTGGCAGAAGGAGTGGAGGAGAAACAAACAGAACACACCCCAACCAACCATCCTGAGGTACTGAAATGCACCTCTCACCCCACACAAATAAGAAATACACAATGTTCTGCAAATACTACTTGCATGAGGCTATATTATATATCCTAACTACATATTTAACTGAGGGAAGTACAACTCATTTCTCCACCTGTCCTGCTACCATCGGTAGAGGCAGTCCATGGGATTCCCAGATTCCCTGGGGAAAAAAAACCAGCCCATACTTAAAGATCTGCCCCAAAGGATGAGATCGTAAAGTTAGGATCTCCAGGGCATCCAGTACAGCTACCACAGTGTGATAAGGTGTATGCAGGAGGTCCTGATGGAGCACCAAGAAATGCTGCTCCTGGGAATGAGGAAAGCGATTAAAACAGCTCAAGGACAACAATCTGCATGAGCACAAAACTAGAGTGTGAAAAATGGGTTACTCTGGTGCTGTGTTATGTAGTCTGTGCACAAGAGGAGAAATTGCTTGTGCTTAATTAGAACTGGGTAGAAGAGTCGAGACTAAAATAAAATTGTCTTAGTGAGTGAATATGGCAAGCAATATGATGCCAGTATGATAGTGGTAGAGGAGTTTTGTGGTGCACAGTCTTCCAAAGTCACCTGTACCCAGGCAACCTGTTGGGCGTTTTAGGAGTTGCCCTTTTGTTTCTCTTTTTCTCTTAAGGAATTTTTCCCATACTTTAGTTGCTTATCTCTGAACACTTAAGAAGGACAAAAGACGTGGCCACGGGGGGATGAGTCCAAGCTGGCTGCCCCCTTTTGCCTGGGTTTTTCTCGTGCTGGGCAGGGGATGCCGCGACATTTGAACTGGCAAAGAGAGGCTGGATACAGCCCCTGGACTTCCTGTTTCTCCCGGCATCCTGAGGAGAGAGAAGCTCCCCATCGGAGTTAAGGAGATCCCTCGCTTTTTGCAGACCCCTGCCTTCTGCTGCTTTCTGCCGTGAGTGGGGTTTGCTCTCTCTGGAGCGGCTGTTGCACCGGCACCCTATTTAATACCCTACCTCACTAAAAAAAGGGACCTTTTTTTCACCATCTGCTCCGGTACCTCAGGGGGACCCGCTTCCGGGATCCCAAGCCCGTCTTCCCTCCTCCTCGCTGCAGTAAGGCTGCCCTGCTCCCGCCGTTCCTTTGGGGCTGCTCCGAGCCTTCGCTACACTGTAGCNTCCCCGAGCTCGCTCCGGAGCGCCCCCTGCAGCCGCGGGGGAACCATCGCCCCCGCCCTGCTCACCGGGAGCCGCCAGCGCCCCTGCCGGCCGTGACCGGAACTGCACCGAGGGGAAAGGGCCTGACAGCCGAGAGGGGTCACTGGGTTCTGGTTCTGTTTGTTGTTACTGCCATAGTTACTGTTGTTTTGTTTGCCTTGTTTTATATAAATATATATATATATACACACACACATATATACTAGTAAAGAACTGTTATTCCTCTTCCTCATATCTTTGCCTGAAAGCCCCTTAATTTCAAATTTATAGTAATTCGGAGGGAAAGGGGGTTGCATTTTCCATTCCAAGGAGGGGGGCTCCTGCCTTCCTTAGCAGACACCTGTCTTTCAAACCAAGACACAACCATGTAATTAAAACTACATAAATTAAGATTGCCTGAGTAACAGCACTGAAAAAATCCACCAAATCTGAGAATGAATGCAGCAGAAATGGGACAAACTAGGAAAAAAATGTAACTGGGGACAGACTGTTTATTTGAGAGCAGTTTGGATAGAGAAAGTGAGGTGCAAGGGTGGTCCAAAAACCAAACGTCCAAAAATAGAAAACAGAAATATATAAAATCAGGTACAGAATAAAAGAGGACAGGGAGTTTTTTGTCAGTGGGAGTGTGGACACCTACACATGGTGATGAATCAAAGTCCACAGTGATGCCGAAAGGACCCCTATTGTATAACCTGCTGGAGCTTCCATCATGTCTTCATCTGAAAAGACTTGGTGTGAGACAGTGGAGAAATGGGGGAATAGACTTGAAGTGGGAAGGGAGATACAATTATAACTCAACAGAAGTTGGATGTGATTCATAATAATTATAATGATAATCAGCAGCTTTATAGTTGTGTGTGCTTTTAGATTAGCTATCATTTAATTGCTTTATTAGTCTCTTAGCAGTGTATTCCTTAATTTAAAATCATCGTAATCTCTTAATTCAGGTGATGTCTCAAGCCTGGACCCTGAAGGGCAGAGTCAGGCTCATAAGGTAACCTATGGCTACCTGCTTTGGCTCACCAGCCTGAAAGACCAGCTCTACCCTTCAATCAACAGAGACAGCCTTCAACCCACCTCCAGATGGATGCTCAGCCTCACACCCAGCCAGTCTCTGTCTCCATCCTCCCACCCAATGACACCGGTAATTCCAAAGCACTTGTAACAGAATGAGAAAACACTAATCTTGGTGTTCTTGGGTGTTCTGTGCTCAGCTCATGACATTTCTGCTTCTCACACTTGTACATGAAAATGACAAGCCCACTGGTGTATTTTGATCTAAGAGAGATTCTGGAATTGTTTTGTGGTGTCATCCCTGTCAGCCTGAGGGAACCACAACAGCACAAATGGATGTTCACCTCTGAAGTTGTTAACTATGATGGGAGGACTCTCGTACCCCACTGGTCCTCCACCTTCCTCTGTGCTTTTCTTTTGCAGAACCTTTTTTTTGTGTTGCCATCCACTGAATCTCCATCTCTTTGGGACTCTCTGTACCACCCACGAGTCGGGGTCCCCTGAGCAGTTGTATGGGGTGCCCAAGCAGGAAAGGAGAAATACTTCTGTGCTGCAGCTGCAGAAAATGATCTCTGAAGTGGCACGTGCCCCACCGGTGAAACTGTGTCTTGTATTCTCTCCAGTTGCAGCCAAGTTAATAGCCAAGTATCTCACATACGGATTCCTCTAACTTCAGAGATATGCTGCTTTCAGACTCATTTTTACAGCAAAAAGCCTTTAGCTCACCAGGTCAGCAGAACTATGAGGAAAGGACAAGGAAAATCCTAGTCCATGCAATTTTCCTTATGTGGAACACTTTACGGCAACTCACCCCTTTCAAATGAAAGGCATTCAGTTTTGGCATCTTCTCTCCGGGGGTAATAGCACAGCTATTATCTCCCCATCATTTGCCCAATTCATCATTCAGAGCATTTCAATTTTGTCTAATTCAGAGAGAGTAAAAACGTACTAAACCAAGAATATCTTCTTCCCTTTTACACTGGAAGAGATGGCTCTCCAAAACACCGTATTTCCTTCCCTCCCACAGGCCTAAAAGCATCTCCTGAAAAGGCTCAATTTATTTAATAATATCTGATCATCAATCTCTGAACCAAGAGAAATAACAAGTAATATACAACATTAACAATGCTGGAGCCATCTGTGTCCTATAGGGTATGAAAATCAGTGATGTGCCACTACAGAAACAGCAGCTCAGGAGATCATCTCCAAGATTAAAGCCCAATTCCAAAGGGATGCTAATCTACATTTAGGATTGCAACCATGGAAATCTGCATTTCCTTGCATGTTGCTCAAAAGACCTTGCCAACTTCAGTATGATTTTACCAGGACAGATTCCATTTCTGAAACATTATTGCAGGATATTTTGTATTGGATAGCCCTTAGCCCTGCAGTTTAATACCAGTTATTGTAGCTAAGAATGGTTCAGAGCATGTACAGTAATTTATTTTAAAAATGGACATTTTTACTGTAATGCCAAAGGGAAGGAGAATTTAAGTCTCAGACTGCTTAGCACTGCTCCTATTAAACCCAAGTGAAACTCTGCCTTGTCTGCTACATTTTTAGTAGCAGTAGCAGAGTGTCCTGGACTACTGGTTAACATAAGAGGTTGCGAATTCCCTACTATATTGCAGTCAGCCCTAAACCAAAAAGTTTGCCATAGATACGGACTTTTAAATCATCTCCCCTGAGCTGTGATGGGTCTGCAGGCCTAATAGACCTATAACTGCATTTCAGTCAATACAGCAATCAAATGAGTCCTGAAAAAATACTACCTTGTAAGAAAGGGCCACTTCATTGAACCACTTTCAGTTGTCACGCTGGTAAAATTGAGATGCTAACTCCCAGCTGGTGGGATTGTTAAACACCCTGAAAACGAAACATCAGCATTTCAAATGGCTGACAAGGAGCCCTTAAGAGATTACTCATGACCAAGCAGTAGTCCAGAGTCCTGGGTACTTCTTTTGTAGAGAAAATCTGTTTCATGGGGAGAGACTTTAATCCACCCCCTCAGAAATTGTTCGTATTGGTCACCAAAGTCGTTATCAGCGCCAATAATTAAACCATGACCTTTTAGGGGTGTGTTTTTATCAACATTAGTGGACTGAAATGAGCTTAAGTGAAGAATTTGTCCCTTCCAACGGTACACATTGGTGGATCTTCCATCCTTAATGGTTCCCACCTTCAAGTAGACAGACCAAATATGTGGATCCAAAATTTCTCCTAGTGCAGAATTCTTTTATTTCATTCTGAGTTTTGAGTGCCTGGTTTTCTGCCCTTTTGTGCTCAATGATAAATACATTAGCATTTGAAAAAGAAACAGCTTAGAGAATCCCTTCCATAAGAGAGCTATTAAAAAGCAATTTCTTTACCAGGGAGAAATACTGCTGTTAAGCATACAACAGGCAGCCTTGCTTCATCGTTCATTTTTGTGTTTGTATTATGGTTATTTTTCCTATTTCTGTTCATCAGCAAATCAGCTTGATAGATTAATTCTTTTTTGAGAGTCGGTCTTAGTCACTGGAGTCTGTTCACCAAGAACCATCTGTTCCCCAAGATTTCCCTCCCACACACCCTGGCAGAATTACACCTACAACCAGTTTCTTCTATTAGGAAAGAAACGCCTGTAACAAGCTGGGTGACATGAGTCCCCAGGGAGACAACACAAGAACTTGTAACTTTGTTCATCATTATTACGAAGTAATACTCATTACTCAAGGACTGACTCCCTAGGGTAAGTGAACCTGTGTACTACCCCTTCCCTCCCACTCACTTGCTACAGTACCAAAAGGTCAAGACCTGTCCAAGAAGTGGGAATGGGGAGCGACTGGATAATATTGTACCAGCCCTTTTTCCCCTCCCACAGCCTGGGCCCCGATTTCATGGAGTGCGTTTATGTGCAAGTTAGGGGAGATGCCCCTCAAATTCCTTCCTCTGCCTCCAACCCTTTCATGATCATGTAGACATCTCCTAATCCTTCTGACTCGAACTTATCCCATCTACCTTACCTAAGTAGGTGTCTGAGAGCGTTTAATCAGGTTAAACTGAACAAGCTAACGGATCTATTATGAAGGTATCACCTCACATCAAATCCATGACATCTGCCAAATAACAGCAATGAGTGGGAGCCTCATCCCAATTGCAGGACACAGGCAGAAGCTGGACTGTAGCCTGTGCCAGGATCAAGTGCACCCTGGGTAGCTGTCACCTTCACTTCTGTCAGCCTGTGAAGCAGCCAAATTGCCAAACTGCACTGGAGGAGAGAGCAAGTAAATACATGCCTTGCCTTCCACAGAAAAGACTCTCTCCAGGGAAGGACTGAGAAAGGGAATTGCTGGTTTCAGGTTAAAGACAGTACTTCTCTTCCCTCACACGTATACAACATTTTCCCTCAATCCCTAAAGTGACTTTCTGAACCAACTCCCTGGAGACGTGCTGCTGGCCTCAGAGAAAATCTCATCTCTTTTAACAAAACGTTCATCTTTTCAGAACAGAAAAGGCATTTCTTGCCACTTCCTCTTTTCAGTGCTGCAGCTCAGAAGTCCTGGCACCTTCCCAGTGCACGGGCTCGGCTCTGCCTTTGGAGCTGGAATCCATCTAGCCTTGCTGGCAGAATAAAAGCTAATGAAAAGAAGTGAAAAGGACTGGTGAGTTAATTAAATGAAGCTCCTGTCAGAGGATGGGAGCACAAAAGCAGGTGTAGGCTTATCCAGGGGCACAAGAACTACCACGTAGGAGAAGAGCAAAGATGTATTTGGTTTGAGCCACCATCTGACAACAGCTGCAAGAAATGTTTCAAAGAAAGACATAATTCAGCAAATTACATCCTCCCAGTCAGGTCTCATCATGGTTTACAGAAGGAAGGGAGTGGTTTAAGTGCTTCATTTAGAACATTATCTTTTATATATATTAAAATATGTATTTTTAGCCAAACAAAGGTTTAGTACAGCTTAAAACCTCATTTCATTGACTAAACATCATGCATACTTAACTTTAAAATCTACCTATTATTTAGTAAAATACTCTTTCCTTCTTCAGTGCTGAATTACTTTCACTGAACGTTCCCTTTCCTGGACACTGAGGTTATCTTACTTCTGGTTTATTTATTTTTAGCACAGATGTCTTTCACCACTCTGGTTTCAGGTTCTGCTGATTCCCCTGATGCCAGGGATTTGAACATCTATTAGTACCTGAACAATCTGCAGACAAGCACACAAAGCTGACTGCTTTCCTAGAGAGCACCAGCACTCCAAGGAACTCACTGCTTCCATGGCCTGCGCATGGAAAGCAAACTGAAAGAGGATGGTCTCAAAGTTCTATCAGTGACCAGGGAATGACACTGATTAAATGTCCCTCAACCTTCCAGATTAGATATTGGGCAGAAGGGAGAGAAGGGTAACTAAAGGTCTCCAGACACATATTTTGGATTTCAAATAGCTTTTATTATTAAATATTCCATTAATACATAACTATTACATAGCCTTCTTCATCAGTAAGTTCTTTATAAAGAAGAGCCATACAATTTTTCACAGGAGGAAACAGACACATAGATTTGAAGTGATTTACCCAAGGTCACACAAGTGGAAGGAGAACCCAGCTATTTTAAAGCCCTTTAGGAGGCAATATGCCTTCCTTAACCAAGTGCTTCTTTCCTGAGAGCTGCCTTTTGAGGGCCAAATTAACATCAAAAATTTCACACTGAGTCAAAGCCTAATCTACCTTTAAAAAAAAATACAGCACACGTTTAGGCTTGGGAATATTATCTCTCTGTAACTGGATTAAGAAGCTGTGTTTAATAAAGACAAGATTCATTGGGCTGAATAGCAAAAATACTTGGGTAACAGGCTTGTGGAAAAATCTGCTCTTTTTTCTAAGTTCCATGTGCTCTTCTCTGACACTGTTCATTGCTTTACAATCCTATGCTGGGAGAGCACAGGTCCCCAGGGAGAAGGGAGAAGCACACAGGTGAGGCAGAGGAAAGCCAGCCTCAGAGAGTACCAGCCCTGGGAAAAGATGAACTTAACTGGAGAATGCCTCTTGCCTCCAAGAAGGCTGGGAACATCACTCTTTCCAGCTCCAAGCTTACAAAGAAAGAGGATACAAATATAACTGCTTTGCTCTTCATGCCTTTCCTACCCACCATAAACTGCTTTTGACCCATTCTAATCAGGAGCTAACATTTGTCTGAAGGAAAGCAGCCCAGAGCTAGCAATCCTGATGTATCCACAGAGTTAACATGGATAGGAAACAGAAAAATTGCCCTTTGGTGATCCAGGGGTTTCATCTACACCAAAGGAAAGCAGTAAAAACTGTCCTCAGAGGACACATCTGAGAGGGACTGAGGAGTGAGTGATGTGTGACCAAAGCAGACACTGGTAAATGGGAAAAACTGATGGACAGCAACTAAGGTAGAAAATCAAAAGAATCTTCTCTGCAATGCACAGATGAGCACAGAGGCAGCTGTGTCAACTCTTGTTTGATGCAGCACAGACCCCAGATCAGTGCTGAAATGCTACATGAAAAACACTGACAGAAACAGTCCCAGATCTCAAAAGCACCTATTCCAGAGCTCTTCATAGAGTCCATTTTGTGCAGACAGATGGATAACACACAACTGGGTGAAGTTAAATGTATACCACTGCTATAAACAGCACCAGGGAAGTCATGCCTCGGGATTGCTGGTGCTTGTTTTTCCATGTCCACTTCAGCAGGAAGTTAATTTTTATCACAGACATAAGCAAGGCTTCAGTTTAGCCACACCTTTGGGCCTCTAGCACAAAAAATGTTTGGTCTTACAATAGTTGCTCAGTCATCCCCTGCTCTTATTCCAAATAATGAATCCATCACATTCTCTAAAATCTGAACTCTCCCAGGGAAACTAACATTATATTTTATTTTGACAAATTACATACCAGTGAATTTCTTCTGTAACTGATTCTGTCCAGCACAAAGGGTAATTTCACAGCATATATTTCTGTGTAAAAGTTGGGACTTCTACCTGAATTATTTGCTTTCTCCTTCTGTTACTGGAGAAATGTTCACCTTTGAATCAAAACTAATGTACAGTATCACAGGAACACAGAAACATATCCCATGTGCACCTACTTCAGGTTATGCCCCGCTATTTAAAATACACAATGGCACAAATGAAGAGTTAATATCACATACAACAGGCTTCTCAGTTAAATTGAAAATTTAACATGAGAGAATTTGGTTTTCAGCCCCATTTCCTAGGAAACATTTCCAGCTACTATTGGTGGAGGCTACAGGTTGACTGTCAAGCCCACAATTGCCTTTGTTCCCAGTCCATCAGTTTGATTTCTTTTATCATCTGGTCTTCCCTACTGAAATACATCTAATATAGGAGGAAGGGTTTCTTAACACATGCAAAATAATCAGTATTTCCCAAACAGCCTCCCCAAAAGAGAGACACAAAGAGATAGCAGTAATTAAAGAAGAATAAATGAAGTTATTTGAATTAATTTAAAACGTGATATCCAGATTTGTATATGTTCGAGTCTGCACAATGTTGATAAATATCTGCTAGAGATAATCTACAATTTTACTATTTATCCCTAACAAACAGATGGGCTTCCGCATTGCCATTTACAGGAGTATAAACACATTCTGAAAACAAAAACGAAACAAGGAAGAATTTAGAAATATGTGCACAGGTTTTTAAGTGAATGTGCTGTTACTTAGGTGAGATTTTACAACCCTTCAGAACACCTGCATTTTCTAAAATTAAAGCATTACACACAAGGAGGACTGTAGAAAATCAATCCCCAGTGTCACTGCTCTTTGAAGACAAGAGGGAAAACACACTGGAGTGTATCTAAAGGAGAGAAAACAGGTCCCAGCCCCACAGACAGGCATGGACCTGGGCACGGTGCCTTGGTCTGGAACCTTCCTGGCTTTGTTTCTTACCAAAAAAAGTGATTGCTCCAGAGAAAGAGAAGGCAGATGGATATTTTCATGCATGCAGAAATGAAGCCTTGCTTGCAGTGCTTAATGAAATTATGCAGACTCAAAGATATATCACTGCTTCCATTTCTACTTCTGTTGTCACTCGCGTTTCTGCTCGATCTTTCTTTGTGCCTTGGCAGGGAAAAATATGGGCAACTGTGGTGGTTCCCTTCCTCTTCCCTGGTGGAAGGAGATTGGACCCCTCCCTTCTTCCCAGGACATTCGTATGAGCTCAGACTGTAGTATTTTTGCAGCTCTTCCACCTGTTCCAAACCCACTGTAGTGGCAGAAGGTTGGTATGGTTCTTTTTAAGGACGCTACTAATAACATCCTTCAGAACTAGAGAAAATTTCTAGGAGCTATTCCCTTTATGCCCATGGAATACCCAGTCTCCCTCCTCAGCTGTTTCAGCCATAAAAAACGGGCATACAAGCAGGTATTGTTTTTGTGGGGTTTTTTTGTCTGACTGACCACATTTCCAGTGTCCTTCCATCGTACTTTACAGGACTCCTTCAGCTCATGTACCCAGTAATGCTTAAGGCAATCAGGGGTAGAGATTAAAGACTGTGCTTTATGTTAATAACTGGGTGATGACCCAGGCCTAATAACCTCAAAACTGGAGCAAGACCTGCCCTGCTTGCGTAGAAAGCACAAACACCAATGCTGCTACAAGCTGAACGAGCCCTTGTGAAATGGCCTCTTTGATTCCCACAGAGCACTTAATTCACTTAGTCCATGAATTTTCCCTTTAGACATCCGTAATTTTGGATTATGAGGATAACGGTGAAACTTCTCCAATCACATCATTGAAACAGGAATGTCAGAGCACCACAAGGGCTCATCTTTCTCTCCTGAGCTAAACTACCTGGAGATATTACACTATTAAAAAAACCTGTGGGTAGCACAAGAGCAGTGTAATCGTTTGACAATAATCAACACTGAAATTGTTGGAGAAATAAAAAGCTGTCATTTCACTTAGAGCCTGCAGCAAAATTCGCCTAGTTGATAGTGAACATTACACAGATCCATTTATTTTACGCTTTTCAGTTCTCAGCACGACACACCTTCTATCCAGGGATGTGAATGTATTTGCAGTGTACCCCAGGAGATGAAACAATACCCATCAACAAATTCCACTGTTTATTTATGGTTAATATTTCACAGCAATAAACATTAAATACATTCCTATTTGATAAGATAACAATCTGTGGCCAACACCTTCCCTTTCGAGGCTTCCAGTAAAATGATAACCTTTGAAACACATCCGCTGCCTTATGTAAGAACTGAGAACTGTCTCCACCAAGCAACTCAATAACTGATCTATATCTTTATGACTACAACTTCTCATTATGGAGATATAGATACCACCTAAACCACTTCAGTAAGACACAAGCAAACGTAGGGTTAGCTCAGCATATCAAGACACTGATATGAGGAAGTTCTGCTGGCAAGTCTTCCCAGCTGGACAAATCCCAAACCACAGAGCATTTTTCTGGTTGGTATCAATGGGCTGCATGGCTAATACTCCTGCAGTGCACATCATATGAACTTGAAGAGAAGCACACAGAAAACACAAGAGAAGGAAAACAAATAGTTAATCCTGTTTGGGAAAAGGGCAGACACTCAGGAACAAGAGGTTTGTATTATGCTGAGAGGAAGAAAAGATATACAGAGGGGTATGGAATAAAGGACTTTGCTTCCTAAAGGGAGACGGCCTTTAAGATCACCTGATCTAGTGAAAGGTGTCCCTGCATGGCAGAGGGCTGGAATGAGATGAGCTTGAAGGTCCCTTCCAACCCAAACCATTCCATGACAACTCTGAGACTTTCCTTCTGAACATCCTATCAGCTATCAGACTATCAACTGTGTAGCACTGGCCAGCCCAAGTCCAAGATACAAGATGTAATCTCATTTTCAGCTTTCTTCAGCTACACCTAAAGTCCAGATTGCTGGTAGGAAAGAGTGCAGCTCTACCACCCTGCTTAAAAGGTGACATTGGAAACTAGGGAAGGGGAGTATGTTGGTGAGGAAATAGGATCAGCATGGCACTGTTGGCCATCACCCAAATGTGGTGGTGATCCATCTTAACTGGAACACATAGTCATGTCCTGAATCTCAGCAAATCCACCTCTGGTTTTTCCCGTTTCTGCATCTGAGATGATGCACTAAAATGGCAAAGAATTTACTTACTGTTGACTGTAGTTGCTGAGGAACATGAGAGAGACAGGTGACTGGACAATTCTGGGAGCTGAAGGAGGTATGTGAAGATGGGACCAAGCAGATCATGGCTGTGAGGATCTGCAGATCATTAAACAGAAATGAGCAGTAGAGCTGCACACGGAATTTGGGTCAGAGCTGATGTGGAAAAGGTGCAGCTAGAATTGCTGATGATTGAGTGATGTACTGATCAAAACCTTCCCTGGAGATTTCTGGGGTTAGTGGAAAGTGGGGAAATGGGTTGCTAGGCCCCAAGGCAGCAAATCCTGTCTGTCCGAAAGAAATGGAAGAAATAATAGGGGAAGGGCAGAAAGAATTATAATCTTCCAAGCTTCAAAACGAAGGGCTGAAGGGCAGAATTTTGGAAGGATGACAAAATGATTTACTGCTTCCATGCCCTATGGAAGCTCAAGGTCTCCATGCTGCTAAGAATCGTTACTGTCCTCCCACTCAATGTACTGTGCACATAAAAAAATTGACAGGGAAGAATCTCATTACCATTCCCTAAAGGCTCAGAGACCCTCCATTAATAAAACTCCATCAAAATCATACAGGCACTACATTAACAATTCTGAATTGCAGCAAACTTGATTTATTCTGTATTCCTTTCCTGTTCAGGCTGCAGTGCAGAATCCCGATGCCCTTTAGACATCACAATAGAACCCAGCCCATTGCCTTTGATCAGTCTGTATTTCTGCTCACCATGAAACAGAAACAAGCAAAATTAGTACTCAGGATTTGTGGAGACATTAATCTTTTAAAGGATCAGGTTTAATAGGTTAAAAATACTAGAATGAGACTCATATCTACATGCCACAATGTCTTTTTTGGACATATAAGCCTTCACATACAAGAATTTCCCTCCCCCCTCTGAACTTATATGCCTTGATCTCTTGTGCATCCTTTCTTAGTGTAAATCCTTTAAATGGATTATATTTAAAGAACCACTTATTTGATGCTAGGAGGAGATGCTAAAAGCAGTATTTTGGCAGTTGTTTATGAAGTGATTAAAATTTTCTATTTATGCTACACAGATGTAATAAAGGATGGTCATTTATTTTGCTAATTGATACGAAATAGTAAGGACTAGAACTTTAAATTGGTGGAAAGACAGAAATCAAAACCTGACTGTCCTTTCTTCAATGGACAAAGCAAGAGCCCTGTGCAGAGAAAATCCCATCCTTGAGGGATATGTATGGTGACAACATGCAGGAGATGGATGAATGAAAAGGGATGGAGAAGGAGAAGAGAGTCTTATGCCTCAGTCCTTTGGGCAAGTCTATATTTTCCCTGCTTAACTTTCTGGATACACCCAATGATGTTACACATCCCCCTTCAAGTTCTTATCTACAATACAGGTTTTCTCCACAGGCTATTGCTATGTTTCACCACACTCTCTATGACATTAATAATTACATGTACATATATTTACTGTTCTCTGCCCTTTCTGGAAAATAAAACAAAACAAAAATACAAACAAACAAACAAAAAACCTCAAACGTATCTCAGCTTTTCTACTACCTTGCAAACAGTAAATAGCAAACCCTATTTTCACAGAGGAAACCCTTGGGTATTTCAGAGAAAGCATGTTGTGGGTTTAGGCCTTACCTCTCAAAAAGATGCATCACTTTCCTGACACCACATACATGGAGAGAATGTGACATGGGAAACAGTCCAGTGAAAATGACATTTTACAAGAAGTTACAAGCCCCACCTCTGTGTTCTTAGAAACTTGGGTAACTTGGATAGTGTACCTGGAAAGCTGAGTTGCACCTTGGGCACGAAGTTTGGTAGAAAAACCAGCTGGCAAGAGCATATTTGAACAAGCAGCCACATGAATGAGCTCTCAAACACATTCTGGGTATCGCTGGCAGTGCAGTGTGGAATTCTGCGGCTGTGTTAGAACTTCTACCCACAGCATGGGAACAGATTTCACAGCTTAAGTATTCTAGCTAGGGAAGATGAACCCTGCTCTTACATGCCTTTGGGTTAAAGAAACCAGAACTCATGAGACACAAGCTCCTTGCTTGCTTTCTGCGGACACAGGTCAAATAAACCTTGCTCTAGAAAAATGCCTAAGCAGGTATTTTATTTAAAGCATGTCTGTTGAAATGGGAACTCACTGCAAGTTTCCTATGAGCTTTTGACACACTGCATCTGGAAGCTGCACATCTGGTTTATCCCACATTAAAAGAAGAAAAACAATTTTCATTTATTTGACAGAAGGGGTAACAGATTAATCTAGATATTTAAGCAGTTGTCCTGAAGGAAGAATATGAAGTTTTGATGTATCTCACATCTTCTCAAGTCCTTCTTCAGCTTTCTCATAGGCCTCCTTTAGGCACTGGAAGGGCTTTGTCCTTCCTAACCTGCTCTCTGGGTGGTTGAAATGCGCCATGAGGACCAGGGACTGTGAATGTGAATATTAAGTGCTGTTAATGGCTCTGCCTCTGTTTTAATCCCTTTGCTGCCAGCCATTCACTTGCTTCACTATAACCAAGTGCAATAATTCCTGTGACTTAAACCACCCCGCCAGGACATGCTGAGGCAGCTGGAAGACCTTATCTCACAAAGGTTTGTTTAGGGAGTGACCTCTGGAACACTGAAACTTCCTTGTAATCAACACTGCCCAGCAGAGGCAGGACAGTAAAAGCCAAAGGATGTATAAAAAGACTGGGAAAGCTACCAGAACTCACGAGCTCAAAGATCCAGAGCCTGTTTCCCTTCTCCAGCTTCCTAAGTCAGACATTACTTAGGACAGCACTGCCAGTTATCAGTAGAGACTGTGGCATAAAGAATGCACTACAACCTGGAGTTTTTTGTTGGTTTGTTTTGTTGATTTTTTTTTTAAGGTGCTAAACAGGGTAAGTTCCCAGATAAACTCTTAGGGAATTCTGCTTATAAGTGACCTCCAGGCAAAGCACGAACCATTAAACTCTTGCAGTCTGAATGTCCACTCAGGTTTCTTTTCCTCACCTTGACTCTAACACCCTTATCTGCATGTTGGCCATCTGATGAAGACAGTGCTGAAAGCTTTGCTATTGTCAAGGTAAATGATATCCATAGCTTTCCCCTCATCCACAGATTCAGTCATTTTATCACAGAACAGGACCAGATTGGTCCAGCTAAGTATATCAAGGGTAAATCACAGAATTGTGGAAGTGACTTTAAAGATCAGGGATGGAGCAGCCACAGCTCCTCTAAGCAACCTGTGCCAGGGCCTCACCACCCTCACAGGGAAGAATTTATCCCTAATATCCCATCTAAACCTACCCTCTGTCAGTCTGAAGCCATTGCCCCTTGTCCTGTCACTCCAGGCCCTTGTCAATAGAGTCTCTCCATCTTTCTTGCAGGCTCCCTTCAGGTACTGGAAGGCTGCAATTAGGTCCCCTTCTCTTTTCCAAATCCATGCTGACCTTCAAGTCACCTCCTTTTCCTTCATGTACCCAGAAATGTGTAAAGAAAATCCACTCCATGATTTTTTTATTTTTCAGGGACAGAAGTGAAACTGCCTGCACCTGCAGCTGCCTGAATTGTCCCTCCTGCCCTTTCTGACAATGGTTGAAGCATTTGCCCTTTTTTCCAGCCACAAGCATCCTCTAGAATGTAGAAATCCTGGAGGCTTCTGGAATAAATGGAATACATAGTTCTTCATGCTTTCTTTACGCCCCTGGCAAAGAAATTTGCTGCAAAACATACCCCCACACAGAGTTCTAGTAAAGTCAGCTTCCTGGAGATCAAAGTAAGGGCAGTAGCTTGGGAACTGCCCACATCCAACGGGGAGTCAACCATCAGGGAGACAGCATGCCTCCAAGCATGGATACAGCACAGCAAGGAACACATCAGCTTTTTGAACAGGTTATTGCCTTTCTGCAAGCAATCTCCTCAAGCAGAAATCTACCCATAAAAATGGTTTTCCCTCCTCCACCACTGAGAATTTTGTCATGCTTTGTATGGAAATGACCTTCCCAGTGCTGAAATTATTTGTGGGTGGACAGTTCAGGTGGTTAATTCCTCAGGTGTGGGCACACACGCAATGCCAGAAGAGGCCCTGTTGTATTCACCTGGTCTTCTGAAACATGAGCTTATCACTTGAAGAATGATAAATCCTTTTCTTACCCTCCTGCAACCCTAATGTTGTGTTCTCACAGCCTGCTTTATACCTGAGCACCTTGAATAGTGAGTGAGGCACTTATAAAAAAGGTTTAAAGAGGTCAGACTGAGAGCTGTTACAGAAAGGATCACAAAACTTTTGAGTGAAGGTGTAATTACCCATACTTATAGTGTGTGTGTGTGTCTTAGCAGATTTTGATACAGCTTTAATAAATAAAACATTAATATAAACTTCAGACAAGTACAGAGCCCTCTGGACATCCTAATTTTTCAAGATGCATTCACTAACAAAAAGAGAACCTAAATAACTTATTCTAGCTTCACCCAACAGGGAAATGTTCAGTGTTGTGGCAAAAACGGTCAGCTGATTAGAAATGTTTGCTGTAATTTAGAGCTCTAGTTCTGCAATTATAAAAATAAAAAACTGAAATAGTTAAAAAAGTAAGTTTTTACTTTGGAAGAGGTCATCCCAAAATAGTTTGGGATTTGGGGTTTTTTTCCCCTCTTTTTAGGGCCCTGGGGTTGGAGCTCTACCAAAGCAATCAAGGTAATTCAAGAAAAAAGTCAATTTTGCTTGTCCTTACCCATACTTTCTTTGCCAAAAACCATTTGGGAGGCATTTTTTTTCCCCTCCCAACTAGGAAGGTACTGACTATTCACTGTAAACATTTTATTATACAGATGAAGTACTTGTAGTACTATACACAACTGTAATCGCAATAACACCCAGGTTGGAGACAGATGCAGGCTTCTGTTTTGCTGAGCCCAGCAGTAGGTTGAAGGCTTTAAAACACATTTTAGTGTTTTGCAGATACAAAAACAAAATAAGAGACCTTTGACCCCTAAACTAAGCTGTGAAATCCCACTTCTAAGGTGAGATGGCAACACAAGGAGACAACCGGCAGAGTAGACATGAAAGATGAGAAGAAGACACACAATAACGGAGATCAAAAGTATACACACAGTTAGTATCAAAGGTTTGTTTGGTTTTTAAACAAGCCACAAGTCAGTGCTTGTTTTTTTAATTTATATTTGTTATTTCTACTGCAGCAGTGCCCAGAAGGCCCATCCAGACATCCCACGCTCAGTCCCCTGCTTTTAAATCTTGATGCAATCACACTGACTATCCCAAAGCTTCATGGATGAGGAGATGACTCCAAATTTTCTCTTTCGTCTAAATCATGCCCATAAATAATAAGCCACACACTTGGCAACACTCACCCAATTCAGATTGTATCAACCCAAGGCAAGTTTCTTTAAAGTCTTCAGGGGCACCCACTTCAACACAACCTCCTTGAATTTTGGATAAAACAGACCCAAACTGCAGCACAAGACTGACGCACCACTGAAGACACATCAACATTCTTCAATGAAAACAAGTGAAAGCTTGTAATAACTGAACATATATAGGGTCAAAAATCAGTCTAATGATAATTTTCTATAGAGTGAATAAAGCATGCCTTGATTTTAAAAATATTTAGCTAGACTAGCAACCCTTTCCTTTTGCAAACTCCAGATCAAACACAAATCAGGCCAGAACAGCAGGTTCTGGACAACCACCTCCACAGTCCAGAGTGCGGCAGTGAATCATCCCTGTTCCCAGAATTAATAGGATTTCCCTCTGCAGAGTCAGACCAGCTCATTCTGGGAGCCTGGCTGCAGTCAGTTTGTGCTGTTCACAGTCACACCATCATTCACATTTAACTATGAATGGAAGAGCTGTTTTGCTTCAAGAAGCAAAATTAATTTACAACACTAATAACACTCTCACTCCTAGATCCCTTAAAAGAAAACAAGAGGCCTAATACAAGCCACCAGAAAATTACCAAAGCCCAATTTTCAGGCTTGGGTTCCTTGGCACAATTCAGACATTTTGATTTGTGTACGCAATGACGCAAGTCAGAACGTCACAGTTTTTAAAGCAATCTCCCTAATATATTTGGCAGTTCTCATGGGTCTGGTAAATGTAATAAAAACAGCAGGTTGGATTTGCCAGAGTAAACTGCAGTCAAAGGTGACCTTCAGACAACCTTTAAGCTATGTGATCCTCTGGAAGATGGATTTTAGGATCAACTGTAGGCCACCCAGAAGATCAAAACCTCTAGATCAAGGCTCCTGTGTCACAAGCAGGAGCTCTCCCAGAGGCCCAAAGGCTCAGAGTATTCCCTTCCCTTCTCCCCAGTATTTCAACAAATTTGTTTATCCATGTACTGGTCAGGGATCAGGTTTTGACTGGGAAGTCAAAACAGAAGTTTAAAGATTCTGCCCCACTATATTTAGGATTTCTTCTTAAACTGCTGGGTTTTGTTCACAAAAAACTTTATTTCTTTGCAGCGTCTTCTGACATAAAATTGGTCTTAGCCTCCATCATTCAGTCACAGTCAGCTGCCAGAGAAGAAAAAATACTGGTAAGGAAGGCCAGAGTTTAATTTAAGAAAACAGGAAAGCTTCCTTTAAGAAAAAAAAAATGGAAGAAACAGCTGAGGATAGAACAGAATAAAATCAGGCACAAAGGATAAAACATGAGTTAACTTTACATTGTGTTAAATGACCAAATAGTCAATTCTGCTTTTTGGGTGCTGACTGATGGTTCCATTGCCAACCCATTCCAGAAAAAGATGAGCCTGTGTTTTCATAACTACGACTTGCAAAGGTTGTTTGAGGTTAGCTGTCCTCATTCAGCCCCAATTCCAGAGAACCCACACCCGCAGATGAGCTGTGCTACACGAGCAGCTCTGTCAGTGTCCAGAATGGTTCTGAAGTGCAACAGCCCAAAAAGGAATTGTGCCAACTCGCACATATCAAGAGCCAAGTCCCGGGCTCCAGCAAAATGACATTGTTTTAAAACATGTTTGCTGAAGGCCTTGTTGGTGAACGGGTCACTTGGCAAAACTGTGAACACAAGGCATGCTGTGCAGCTGCCTAGAAGCTCAGCTATCCCGTGTGCCTGAGCAAAACCGGGATCCAGGAGAAATCGGCGGCTTACAAAGGATGCCCAACAGGACTTCTCTAACGGTGTTGCTCCATGGCCTTGCTGCCAGCAAAAGCTGCCAGGAAATGGCTCTGATTTCTGTTACTGTTGTAAAACTCTCAAGCCTGTGTAGGAGAGCTTTTCTCCTCAACGCTGTTTGTTCTTCTCCCATCCTCTTTGAAAATGCTGTGCTGAACTCCTCCATCCTTCTAATGCACACTATCCCACTTCCTTGACTTTTTCCTTTAGGATAGGTAGACAGCAGTGGTGGTGATGCTGAAAGCTTTCTCCTGGCAAGGAGACCTGGAAAAGCACAACTTTCTGGATGGAGAGATCTCTGACTGGCATAAAAGTAAATTTTGTGGATTAGAGAATCTAAAGCTTCCTTTTAGTCACTTGAAAAAAAATCTAACATTAGGATACTATTTCCATATCCAGCTTGACACACAAGGTTGAGTTCAGATGCAATCACGTGGGAAAAAAAGAGGTGGATGAGACTCAGCAGTACCAATAAAACAATTACTTCTTGGGCTTGTTAGCTTCCAAACCCAGAAACTGTCTAGCTTGCTTATGCTCCAAGGCTGGAATCAGACAGTATCGGTTTCCCAGATTTAGAAGAGTGATTAACTACATTTTCATCTCTGTACCAAACACTTTTCCTTGTGTTTAAATAGCTATCATCTGAAGTTGAAATACTAGCAGGGAAATCAAACTCATGCATGTAATTATCCAGAACAAAAAGAAAATCCACCAGAATGCCACAGAATTGAAAGGACGACTTGTAAACTACTTATTTGGGTCCATCACCTCTTTGAAATCTACCCTTCACAAGATACTCAACCAAAGCTAAATGAAGGTACCAAGAGAAATTCTACTGATTCCAGGAACTGGGCCTTGGCTGCAAACCAGAAAGCACGTAGGCATAAATGCAAATTCAAGCAATGTTATGAAGATCCTTTAAAGCTGTGACTCAACTGCAATCTTAGTTTGCTAACTCCCTTATGAGATTCCCTCTTTCTTATGTATGACACCCTTGCACATTAAAGAAAAAATACTGCGAAGTTACGGGCTGTAAGTGTCCCAAAATATCACTGCTTATGGAGCACTAAAATGCATTTAATTTTATAGACAGCAGCAAATGCAGCCTAACTGCAACCTCTGCGCTGTTACTGGCAAGAGAAAATCTTATTGTTGATGTTTTTTTTAATTGCATCATTCTCAAGGTACTGCCTGCTCATTTGCTTCAAGGGCTGAACTTTTATTTTGTCATTTATCAGCTGGCAGAATCTTCACTGCAGAATCTTCACTAATGCACAAATCCCTTGGGATACCCACCACTAAATAAAACAAAAATGGCTAGCTTGAAAGAGAGTGCCTTCATGCATGTGTGCATTTGTATCTATACAAATGTGTATGTGTTAACTGGGCTGCAGAGCAGTTTTGTGCTGGCTGCATAAAAAGCTTGTCTGTAACATTCCTTGGACAAAATGAGGTCTCTGACTATAAGAGCTCTCAGAGAGCAGCATACTGTATTAGCCATGATATCTTTACAGATTTAACAGAATATCTGAATATTAATATTTAAATGTGTGTACGTCTCTTGTTAGGTATCTTATGTGAAAATGAGAAAATTGTCCTTTGTTTTCAGCTTTTTTTTAACTTTAATGCACAAGTGACACATGCATTAGCACACAATTGGCTATAGGGATTTTTCTGCAATGCTTCTATTTGAGGCTCTGTATTCTCCCCTGGAGGTGTTGCTGTTTACATCATGATCTACTTGACAACACAAAATTATTTTAAGGGGAAAAAACCCAACCAACCAACCAACAAAAAAAAAACCAACCTTCTGAAATCTGATGATTTCTTGCAATTCCAGACCAGGCCACAGAAAAATTGCATGAAACAAAGAAGTAAAGATAAAAGTGAGGGACAGCTTTTACAGATTCTTCTGCAGGTGGTGGGTATGTGTGTAGAATAACATGAGACAGAAACCCCTAACCCCCCTGCTGTTGCAGCTGAGCAAGCAGGCACAGAGAAAGCTGAGCTGCACAAAAAGATCTTGCTCCACCCTTCGTACAAGGCAAATTTTCTGTACACACATCTTGCAAGGATCAAGACTGCTGAGGTGGCAGCTGCTGCCAGGCAGGTGGCCCCTGGTTGATGTTGGACCACCCTGATTCATGCTGAGTTTCTCTTTCCAGTGGAAGACGGGGAAACTGATGTGTCAGGTTTTGACACCAAAACATGATGAACGCACTTGAAATGAACTGAGAAGCATTTTTGCTTTCAAAGATTTACTAATTTTAGAGTAACTCACGTTGTTTATACAGTTCCATATTGCACTGTGTTCTTGTTTTTCATTTAGAATCTTATGTCATTCAAACATTCTTAATTTCATTGTGATTTACTGCGTACCTTTGTACAACTGGAGAAAACTGAAAACTGCAGTCTATTTTATTTTAAAAGAGCTGACTTTACCACTGTGAATACCCACAGGAGCAGAAGTACTGAAGACAGTTTGCAAAGATGGAGTATTACACTGTGACCTCTTCTTGACAGTGATAAAACTGAGGTTTGAATTCTGTACCATCTGGCAGAGCTTGTGACCTGGAGACAAATGGCATCCCCAAGGCTTGTCCGGGTTTCAGCAGCATCGCTTTTCTTAATAAAAGACAACATATCAACACCATTAGGTCATAATCCTTCCTACAGCTTCCAGTACTGCAAGTTCTGCTTTTAAGGGGCAAGATCAGCAGGAGCCGTGCTGATAACACCACAGAACTGCATCTCTAAGTGATCAGAGACTGATATTTCAGGAAGAGAGTCATGCAGGAGTACAAGGAGAAGCCACGTAATAAGGGACATTGCTTCTTGCAGTCAGGAATGCCTTTGGGAAGGCTCTAGAGCACAAGTCTTAGGAGAAGTGGCTTAAGGAGCTGGAGTTGTTTAGCCTGGAGAAAAGAAGGCTCAGGGGGTACCTCACTGCTCTCTACAACTACCTGAAAGGAGGTTTTAACAAAGCAGGGGTCAGTCTCCTCTCCCAGGTAGCAAGTGATAGAATTTAAAGGAAATGGTCTCAAGTTGTGTTAGGGAAGATTTAGATTGGATGACAGGAAAAATTTCTTTACCAAAAGGGTTTTCAAGCATTGGAACAGGCTGCCAAAGGGAGTGGCTGAGTCACCATTCCTGGAGGTATTTAAAAGATGTGAAGATGTGATGCTTAAGGACTTGGTTTAGTGGTGGACTTGGCAGTGCTGTGTTAACAGCTGGACTCCATGATCTTAAGAGCTTTTTCTAAGATAACTGATTCTTTGACTCTATGATTCTATAACTCATCTGTTCATCAAACACACAGAGACAGAAAAAATATTGTTTCAGTCTTGGCCTTGAACACTTTCAGGGATGGGGCACTTACAGAATCAGAGGATCAGTTAGGTTGGAAAAGATCTCTGACATCATCGAGTCCAGCCTATGACCTAACACCACCGTGTTCCATTAACCTAAAAACCTCATTAACCCTTATCCACATACACGCCCCTCTATAGTGGTCACAGCAGATTTCAGGGATGCTGTTCCAGATGGAGTGACAGTGCACCAGTTTGGCAAGGAGAACTTTTACTGCTTATGGTGATGAGTGAGGGGCCAATGACAGGGATAGTCATAGGATGTGGGGAAAGATAAATCTGGAATGATTTGCTGAAATATATAGGGCCTTGCTGGATGTTTGCTGATAAACCCAGAACTCTTCACAAGGAAATACTGAAGAGGCAAAGGTGTCTGACAGCACTGAGCATCTCCTTTTTGCAGTGGCCAGGCTCATGCCAATGTGCAGCTCCAGACAAGGCTTTGCAGGGAAGAGAAGGCCTGTCTGTAGCATCCCCTGTAATGATAAGGGTTAACTGTGGGTGGACGACAGGAAAAAGCAGCAGCATTTTACAGTCACACCTAATTCCCCATTTTCAGCAGCCTCCCCATTTACTCTCTGAATTATCAGAGACATTAATAAGAGCCTTTTCCACTCCCCACTTTGTCTGATCTAATTAGGAACACCAAACAAATACGTCTGAGAAACAGCCTGGCAGCAGCAAGCAGCCTTGGTTCACTGCATGCAGGGCATGGAAAATGCTCTGCTCTCCCAGGGACAACGGGGAAAGCTACAATCAGTGACTCAGCATTAGCCCAGTAACTGCTCTCCAGGGAATCCAAGACAACCCCTCCAAGCATTCCTGCCTAGTTGTGTGCACAGAGGGATCAGACAGCAAAAAATGCTGCTTGAAACAATTCCCTACCTCTGATAAACACACACCTCCCATCAACTAATGATTATACAGCCCTGTCAAGCTTTGCCTCATGAGCCACATCTCTGGACACATCCAGGCTGCAGCCAATACTGAAATTTGGGGGTTTTTGTGTAGCAGCTGTGCTCTGTTCAAGGCAGACGTGACATTTCATTAAGCACAGGGTAATAGCTTGATTCCCTTAAGGACTTGCTGCTGAAAAATAGAACATCTCCTTTCATAAACAGGCAAGGTCACCATGCTTGTTTTGGATTTGATGCTGAGATAATTGAGTATCTGTTCATTATACACTGCATATTAATGCACTAATGCATCTGCATGTAAAACTAATTTTACCAGAACTGAGGAAAGCAGCCTTATATTACATTTCAATGCCTATTCAGCTACAGAATGCAGTCAAAGAACTCTGATTTATGCCCAAATTATTTTCTGTATTTTACTTTCCATGTTGGATTCAGAAGTTGAAAAATTCCAACTGTTGAAAGGCACAAACTAAGCTATTTTGCCTGTTCACACTGTATCACCCTTTTGTAACTCACAGCTGCTCTTCTATTTAAAAGGAGTCATCTTCCAGCATATTCACATGTACACACTGTGAACAAGACAGGTCACAAATGTGACACCTCAGTGTTTAAACCTCTGTAGAAATAATGATAAAAGCCACACAAATTTCACAGAGATATATGAAGAGGGATCAAAATTCTAGGCAAGTTCTTTCAAAATATTTCTAAGTACTACCAAAAATCAGGAGTCCCCAGAGGACCTTACCTGAAGAACCTAAACATTATGCAACTAATTCTAACCAATCTGCTTCACTTTGATCTTACTTCATCTCAAATATTCATTTTATATCTCTGTTTAGAATATTTAGAAGTTGGCAGTTCCTTTCTGGATGTGCAAACAAGAAAATCCAAAGGACAATACTAGGTCAAAGCTAAATGCAAAAGAAGAAAGAGTTACAAAATAAATGTGTCATGGCTCAGTAGAGAAAATTACATAGGGTAAGATATGAAAGAAGAAATGAAGTATTTTCTCCTACACACAGATACAAACATTTTTCTGCATTAAATCCAGTAGTTTGTGGGGGAAGGGAATAATTATGCACTAAAGTTTAGAAATTATAAAGGTACACATAAACAGTACACATAAACAACACAAAGAATTTTATTCTGGATTTTCCTGTGCTTACTCCAAAACATCTCGTCACAGATTATGATCAGAAATTTCAAATGCTAATGTTGTCTGAAGATGTGGAACAAAGTTTTGCTGCATTTTTATTTGTTATATACCTCAGGAATTTCCCAAACTGGAGGATGCAAACCTCAACTGTAAATGAAAGGGTAGTCTCTAGATTGTGATCAGCTGGAAAAGATCTGCAAAAATGTTGAGAATAATGTTTCCTGCCCTCCTCATCTGTCATTAAATTAATAGCTAGTGGCATTAACAGTTTCATTTCTAGAAAAAAAAAATCTCCAAGGCTGTCAACATTTGTACATGGCAAACTCCTTCAAGGAGTAAGGTTTCTGCCTTAGGCAGGGATTTTTGAGTAATTTTAAAATGATCAGCATCAAAAAGACACCTTCTTCCTTGAGAAGACCTGGATGACTTGTGAGAGTTTTTTCTTCCCAAGGCTGCAGCAGCCTAACTTAGAGCCCTGCCTGCTCCTTTTGTTCATTTGAAACACTTTGGAGCAGGCTACCAAAGGTTCAAGGAGAGGTTATCAGGTCCTGTTTGCTGCTGGCATGTCTAAAACTGCTGACACATTCTAGGAAGAAAAATGGGCACATCTAATATAGCTGCAACAATAAAACAGCTACTAGGGAACCTCACCTAGAGCTAACAACACCTCCAAGCTGTGCTGGCCAACTGAAGAGATAAGCCAGTAGTATTTATACATAAAATGCAAACAGAGCTTACTGAAGTCTTGATAAATACCTAGGTTTATAATTTCCTCAGTGTTTTAAAACACAGAAGGCAAAAACACACGCAGAACACACCACATTTGGGATTTTGGTGGCTGATGATGAAAACCACTATCCACAGTGATGAAAGCTGAGGGTGGACTTGGCAGCGTGAGGTTAAGGGCTGGACTCGAAGACCTTGAGGGTCTTTTCCAACCTAAATCATTCTATGACAGACTTGCCAAAAACAAACAATGGGATTGTTTTCTTTTGTATCACTCACGAATTTTCCTGAATATGAGAACAATCTACCCTCTGTTAAAAACACACCAAAACCAAACAAACTCTGTTCTTGGACATACATAAGATTTTTCTAGCTTAATGCCTCAAAACATTAGAAGGAAAAAAGCATGTTTTCTGCCAGACATACTTGTCTCAAAGTCACCTATTTTACCTCTAACTTCTGTAGAAGGAGGATTCTTCCAGTCAAGTCTTGTTCAAACTTTTAGACTATTACTCTATAAAGTTATGTTGACATTTCTCAGATTAATTCCAAGTAATTCCTTGCCTGCTAGGGCTAAATCTGTCCCTTCCTCTCATTTCACATCAGCTATGTACAGATTCACACTAGCATTAAGCATGAGCTTGAACTCTGACATTTATCATAGCTGGAGGAGTCTGAGCAAGTTCACAACCTCACCACTGGTTTAAGATCTGGTGGATCTTGAGAATCTTGAGATCCTCAGGCCAAGTCAATGTCTCCTTAGAAATGTTTACATTAAATACAGCAAAGGGCTTTGACATCCTTCTTGCCACTAGAGATCTGGATTTTTTCACTGGGATGGCAAACTAAGCAGGATCAAGCCGTATGGGTGGAGGTCATGCAAAAAGGGAAGTTAAAAAATTACATCGTAAAATGCTGTGGCACCTATCAAAATCAGACAGATACAGGTTTATTCATGTACAATTCTTCTGGCTGTTGGTCTTATACACAGCAAAAACACACAGCTGTTACAGCAGAAGTCAGCTTTTTGTTCTTCATGAATTGAGTAAAACAGAAGCCCGTTGCTTCACCCAGCTAAATGGCTTTCAGATTAGATTCCAGAATAAACCATATGAACTTACCTTGCATTTCAACATGTTGGCCACTCTCTCTTGCATTGACTGTCCAGCCTTTGGCCTGACAAGAATATAAACTGCTTTCACTTCAGGGCTGGAGCGCAGAAGCTTTTCCACCAGTACTTTGCCCATGAAACCTGTAGCTCCTGTGATAAGTACGGTCTTCCCATTGTAGTAAGCTGAGACTGAAGACATGGTGCTTTCTTGTTCTGTCCCTTCCTGCAGCAGGTACCTGAGAAGATGTAGAAATAAAGCTTTAAAGGCTTTTTGGATAACCTTTTTAGTCACCTACGTCAACTCAAATTAGTTCAGTCAATGGCAATTTTAAAAATTATTTTTTTAAAAAGTCTTTATTGCAAAAAAACCCCACAAAAATCTGAGAAGCTTAAAAAAATCAAGCTCAGCCTTATCCTCCATATGACACCACAGCTGCACACAGAGGTCAAACACAGCTCGTGCTGTCCAAGGCTCCCTGCAGGAGATGCTCACTGCAGTGCTGAACAGTGTTCATCTGCTACTGTTAAGTGGCAGCCATGAAGATATGCAGCTATCCCTACAAGAGAAAGAAGAAAAGAGATTTCTTCACAAACACTGCTGTGTTTTCCACTTCAATTCCACTGTGCCTACGGCATTCCTTGTCAGCCATCACTCATTGACGTGCTCAGCCTTTTCCTGTTGCCTTGGCTTGGAATAACACCATGAAGAAGGCTCTTCTTCATGAAAGATACACTGCAATCACCTTACTCTGCACAACTGCAATACCATGCGCAGGTCACCACCCTTTATGAGCTGTTACGGCCAGAATTCATCCCAGTTCACTCTGAGAGTGTAGATGTGACAGGCTCCCTCTGGAGAGTTCAAGTTGTCTGAACTCCCCTTTGGAGATCCACTGACATGACCAGGCTCCCACATGACGTGTCCCAGTTAAGTATTTTAATTAGATGCAATGGTTTCAGGCCTTAATGTCCCCAGCCATCCTGATTCAAACTCTTTAAGTTGATTAAATGCAAACAAGGCTTGGACTGAATCCTCTCAGAAAAGCCCCTCTTCCCCTATTAACCTAACGGAAGCAAAACAACTATCTTTGAAGTGGGGCAGACCACAGCAAGCACAAAACACACACTGCAAGAGAAAGGCTCATGAAAAATATCCGTAAATGTTTCCAAAAAAGCCTACTGAATTTGAAACAAAAAGAAACAAGAATAGCATAATGCTGTCAATCACATATTCAAGAACCAGAACAATGATCTTCAAGTATCCCAGAAAAACTTCTCTTCCTCCAGCAGAAGCATCAGAGACACAAAACAGGAGTCAAGCCTAACAAAATATTACTCTTCTTTTCCAGTGCTGCCTGGGACCAAGGTACTTAGCATCAAACAAATGAAAATCCCCAAATTTCTCTATCCACAACAAATCATCAGGTGTAGAATCCAGTTCAGAAAGTGGGTCAAGCAGAATAACTTCTCAGGGACACTATTTTACAAACTAATAGCTGTGGGTATTTGGCTCAGTGAATTTGGTTATTAGCCTACTTTCAGATTTCGTCCAGATAGTAACTTAAGATGAATGCAGAAGGCTCATCTAGGCCTATAAAAAACCTGTTCTTATTAAAGAGCTGGCCACTTGGGAAGTTAAACCAACAGGTTAAACTATTGGATAATTAACTTATTTATAATGAAATGTCACATCTCGTTCCGGTTCGGAAAAACTGACTCATATTGCAAGACAGGAACTTGCAGAGCCTGGAAGTGCGTGCAAGGTGTGTAGGGCCAGAAGAAGCTAGTAGTTTAGCCAGACGGAGACAAAAGGCCTCAGATATTTGGCATGACACATGCCCTGCAATGTAGAAAAATGAAGGAGAGAAGTCCTTAGTCACTAGAGGATACACAAATCCCACTGAACAACAGGAAACAAAAAAATAAAAGGACCACTTCCAGCCACTGGATACTTGCTTTGAATTTGTATTCAGAAGATCCTATCTGCACAAACAATGGTACATTTATAGAGTACTTTGCACCAGAGGCTTGGAGATTACCAGTGGAGTTACTCTCCTTCCCACACTTCAGGAGGAGAGAGCATTTCCAACCTGCATCGCCAAGTGTTACTGCTTTGCTTTATAGTTGTAGACTACTGCACAAATAACTGCAAAAGGTTTCCACATGTGGACATCAATTTATTACGTTGTTTCATTTGGGTTCCCTGCTTCAGTTATCTAAAAGGTGCTTCATTTGTTTTGGCCAGATGTTCAATGCCTGCTAGAATAATAAAATAAATAAATCACACTACTTTGAAGTCTCCCTATAATTAACCATGCAGCCACATTTCATTAAGTATTTCTGACAAGGACTATATGCACATAACTGACAGCTCTTCTCCATCTAGTCTGAGACCATTTGGAATGTTTGATTCCAAAAGCCCCAAAAATTTCATCTTTCAAGCCATTCTAGTATGATGAAAACGGAAGTACCAAACACAGCCACTGAAAAAACAAACTTCCAAGGCAATCTGCTGTTACTCTTGATTACTGGCTTAACCTCCTAGGGTTAAAAGGGAAGAAAAATCACATCCTTTCTATTTTCCACAATAAAGCAGTCCAAGTTAGGCAGCCTAGAGTTAGTAGGGCCGATTTCAGAGTTGGATCCAGTTGCTCAGGACCTCATCCACAATAAAAAGCCACAAAGAATGAGATGGTGTTTGCCTGTTATGGGATCAGATTTGTGTCTCTTTGCAGTACATTTATTTTTCTATTTCCTAAGTGAGCTTCAGAAGAAAATACAAAAATCTTGTACCCATCTGATGCCATGCTAATTACCAGGAAAGAAAATCTGTGGATTTGTTCAATGCACACAAACAAATCCATGTTTTGAGATCATGACACAAAAGCCAGAATGTTGCAATTTGGTATGTTCAGACAGATCCCTGAATCTCCACTGTTCAAGCAAATTTAAACATTTTATTGGCTTTTTATTACATTCCAAGTTCAAAGGCAGATTCCAGTTTATATTCAGGATTGCTAAGACATTTTCCTTTCAACTTAGTCTTGATTTTTTTTTTTATTTTGTAAGACTATCTTTGGGGTTTTTTTTAATATTTTTAAGAGGGTTACTGATTTTTATCTGTTTTTATTGATGTTTCTTGGCCTTTCTAAAGAGATTACTGAAGAACGTATGGAGATTTTAAGGAAGCAGAGGATTTCTGAGGTCAAAAGGTGTGACCCGAGTAATGCCTGCTGACCTGACCCTCTGGAGGTCGACTTCAAAACAGAAAGAACGATATGGATACCTTTTGGCTTTTTACATTCAAATTGTTTCCTGCAGAAAGTTATACTTGGCCTTTCATTTTAAGGAATAAATAGTCAATACTGAGTGCTGACTATTTTCCAGTCAATTAAACTACAAGGGATTAAGTGCCTGGCAGGACTATTTGAACTATGGTCAGAAGCTGCAGTGAGCTGACCCTTAGTGAGGTAAAGAAGGATAAAGACTATTTCATAGGCTGAGGTTTCTGGCTCTTCCAAATCTGACTGGAGGCGAGAAAGCCACTCAATTGTTGAGAAAAGCCCATGCAAGGGCTTCCTGAAGCCCGATTCAAGTGAGTAATTACAGGCATCTCAGATGTTTTAGGCATTAATCGGAGCAGGAAAGTAATCACTGATGCCACCTAAATTACTGAGCGCAGCATCTCTGCAGCAGCACAAATCTCTCTGATGCTGACTCATCTCCAGCCCGAGCATGAAAAAACCATGAGCCAGGAATCCCACTAAGCCAGGAGTCCCACTGAGCATCTCTGCAGACACAAGGGCACAAGCTGCTCTGACGGTACTGCTGCCTCTCACAGTTTCCTCTGGATCAAACAGAAAGGATGAGCTACAGCGCTGTGTTACAAACAAAACTGTGATCTTGTGCCAAAGGACAAGCAAAGGGAAAGGTGGGAATCCTAATCCTACCAACCTAATACTTCCCTCCTGCAAAAGAAAACCCTCGTATCCTCAGCGGAATAGCACAGGAGAAGTTCCCCCTGCCGAGACCAGGTACAAGTGAGCTGATATTTAACAGAACAACTACTCCACTGTCCTCATCTTTCACATATGTCAGTGATGCCAAATCTGCATCCAGATTGCGATGGTGTAATGCAGAGAGTTTGGCTGCTCTCAGAGCCAGAGTGGTGGGAAGGGAAATGTGGATCTGAACCTCACTGATTGCTGCCACTGCCACTGCCCACAGCAGCTCCATGGCTGCAGGGGGTCAAGGAGGGACAGCAAAAGGGAGGATGAGCAGTGAAGGTGGACAGGAAGAGGCGAGTACTTCAGTATGGTTCAGATCACTGCCCTACTCAGTGAGGACAGCGGCCATTTCAGACGCTTATCTGTTGAGATATTTGTCTTTTCAACTCAACAGCATAAAATGAAAAAAGAAAAATTGTTCTGTGCAAGAGCAAAGGACCATATGCCTATAAATGTCCATCTAGATTCAAAAATGGCCTCTCTGGCATCTCCTTGTACTTAGACTGGTTTTGATGAGATTTTTCTTACACAATTTTATGCAGGGATGTAATTTCCATGAACAAGAGGGTCGGCCTGTTCAGGTAAGTCTTTCAGACATCATATTAAATGTTATGAACCAGCTTCAACCAAAATTACAATTAATGACAAGCAATAGTTTTTGAAACAAAGCTACAGACAGCAAGCGTCCTTTAAGACAAAATAAGTCTTGGCCACTTTCTGAAAATAAATTTTTAATCTTGGGTGAAAATATCCAACCATACAGAAGACAGTTTTCTTTAATCAGGATTCTGGAAGAGTTATAATTAACCTGGAACATGCAGAGAAAGGAAAATTCCTCTGTTGCTTCAGAGAACTTGTACAGCTGAGGTCAGAAAAAGCAATATAAAGTGGTCACAGACTATTTCTGTCTCATCAATTTACTTCTTCAGTCTATTAATTATTTTATGATTTTTGAATGGACTGAACACTGGGAATGCCTGAACAATACATCTTCATATAATTATCTCCTCTTTTACATTTTGTCCCAGGATGTATTACAGAGACTCTCCAAAGCAGGCAAGTAATTATAATACATAAAAGCAATTATTTCTAATATGTGTTTTTTGCCTGAAAGCATTTGATGCTAGTTTAATCATCAGAAAATAAATACACACCATGCATGCTGGAAATAGCTGAAATTGTGACTTGTTTTACATCATACTGACTTAACTCCTGGCTCCTCAGTAACACCAGGAGAAGGCCACTCAGCTCCTTCGATTTAATTTTCTGGGCCAAACTCATGACCAGGCAAGTTGCACTGCAATGACCAACGTTTCAACTGGGATTAACGTGAATTAGCTTAGATTTGAGCCTTTGAATTTAAAATACTTTCTGCATTTTCGGTAATAAGCAACGGTGAATCAGAGCAGAAAATGGCTGTAGCTCAACACTGCACACCATTTGTGACAACAGCACTGCTGACATAAACAAGCAGAAAGTACCACCAAGGAGGCACTGAGGTTACATAACGTATTTCCAAAGGTCTTTACACAGAGAAAGATTTGTGTAGCCTACGAAGTCGGGGAGATTTTCCTGATGACAGAAAATGAAGCAAAGAGGATGATAAAATGGCTGTTCTATGGAAAAATTAAAAGTTCCTTACAGTTTGCTGAACTTCCACAGTTGTTTAACATTACCTAACAGCAACAACAAAGATAAACCTCCTCTCGTTTAGCTACAGAATTAAAAGGAAGGTCATAATCCACCCTTTGTATAGGCACTTTAGAAGCTAATGCAGCATAAAGAAATAAAATCCTGCGATTCAAAGATGGGCATATTTACAGCCAGACTGAACTCCTGATGATAATCCTCTTTGCGAAAGAGATTTTGCTCAAAGCAATTTACACCAAATATAAATGTTGTTGTTAGAAGCCTGAAAGTTAAATCACTTTTGTCCAGCTAATACATTTCAAATCATTTTTTGTTTGCCAGCAGTAGCAATTCAAATCCATAACAGCATCCCCAAGTAGCAACACGCAAGGAGAGACTCATTGTTCCTGGAAACCCTTCATGCCTTGAAAAACCACACCAGTTCTGCAATCCATTTTAATTTACAGCAGTTAAATCTAAAGAGACAGGGAAGTGTGACAGCATAATTAAGAGCTGGAGACAACGAGCAGCGTGCACAGCCGGATCCTGCAAACTGCTGAGCGCGAACAGACATGGAAACCTCTGGGAATTGTGTCTGATGGGCCAAAGACCTGCCCCCAGGACAGATGTGGGTGAAAGCTGGAATTTCCAGATTGCTTAAGCATTAGCTACACTCTCCTGAGCAGTACAAACTGTTTGACCACCATGGAGGCCTAGAGAAGAAAGAAGGAAGCAGAAGGGCCACTGATGAAACACAACCCAGGAGAAGCCTCTTGATTTTTTAGTGAAACCTGTTAGTCTCACTCTGTTCTCTCCAAAATTAAGGAAAACAAGCCTGTAAACATTTTAGAGCTTAGACGAGGCAGTTGTGCTGACATACCTACGTGTGTCATGTGGGATTTTAAAGAACAAATATTTCTCAGTAGCTCAAATATCAATGTATTCTGCCTCAACCCTATTTAATTATCCACCTGGTAAGAACAGCAGCTACCAGAGACTTCAAACGTGCAGCTTCTACAAGCTCCCTCCCTTTGCATCACATAGTCCAGCATCTGTACCCACTCCACCTTTTTTTTTAAAGCTAGTTGTTGCAAAGCCATTGAGCAGGTTACAGGATCAAAGCATAGATCAGGACTGGAAGGGAGTTTTTGCTTTGCCTCAGCATAATTAAATGCAGACATCCTACATCAGAGCTTTTCTGAAGGCAATCCTTCCCCTTCTCATTACCCCAATTCACACTTCACAGCCATTTTCCCCTTACTCTTTCTCCTGGGATCTCTACAACCAGCAGTTCTGTCCCAAAACCCTAAATCAAAGCCCCTGCCATACCCACTGCACACCAATCACTCTGCACCCCAGTACTGCAGAAGGAAGGTCTCAGTGAAGTCAAGAGTTAACTCTCTGTGATAATAGGCTTGTCTGGCATACTTAGACATCTCAGTTGATAACTGCTTATTAGCATCCAGCACCTAATGTATTAACAAAGATCTTCTGTCCTTTTCCACTACTTACCCTTGTCCCCCGTCAAAAATAGTGCCACCAGCATTTATGACATTGGTGATTTTTTCCCCCTTGAAACAGTTATCAAGCATTGGAACAGGCTTCCCAGGGAAGTGGTGGAGTCATCAACCCTGGAGGTATTTAAAGATGTGTAGATGTGGCACTTGGGGACATGGTTAAGTGGTGGACTTGGCAGAGTTAGAAGCTTAGAACCATAGAATGGCTTAAGCTGGGACCTTAAGGATCATCTTGTTCCAACCCCCTGCCATGGGCAGGGACACCCTCCACTATCCCAGGTTGCTCAGAGCCCCATCCAACCCGGCCTTGGACACTGCCAGGGATGGGGCAGTCACAGCTTCTCTTGGCAACCTGGGCCAGGGCCTCACCATCCCCACAGGGAACAACTTCTTCCTAACAACCCATCTAAACTCACTCTCTTTCAGCCTAAGGCCATTTCCCCTTGTTCTGTCACTATCTGCCCATGTGAAAAGCCCCTCTCCAGACTTGTTACAGTCTCCCTACATGTACTGGAAAGCAGCTTTAAGGTCACCCCAAAGCCTTCCCTTCTCCAGGCACAACAGTCTCAATTCTCTCAGCCTTTCCTCACAGCAGAGCTGCTCCATCCCTCTGATCATCTCAGTGTCCCTCATCTGGACTGGCAGCAGCAGCTCCCCATCCCTCCTGTGCTAGGCCCAGGGCAGGACGCAGCTCTGCAGGGGAGGGAGGTCTCACCTGAGCGGGCCAGAGAGGCAGGATCCCCTCCTCCCCACCCTGTTGCCCACACTGGGGGACTGGCCCAGCACAGGGGTGGGTTCACTGCCCACTCGCACATTGCAGAGACACATTGAGCTCTGCAGCCACCAACACCCTCCAGTCTCTCTCCCCAGTGATCTTTAAGGCCTTTTTCAACCTAAATGATTCTATGGCTGAGCCAGTTTAAGAATACTTACATACAGTTTGATGGTAACCAGTGGCTGAAGTGTTTTGGTGGTTTTTTTTCAAGCCCCACTTTTGGAAGTCCAACTAGCACAGCTGTTTTGAAAGACAGCAGCTGCAGGATTGCTACCTCCCCAGCGATTTCCACATTCCAGCACTCATGGAAAACTATCCCACAGTGGCCCCAAAAAGGAATGGGTAACTAAAAACTGCCTACATTTCTGTAACAAATGGAAATGAAGTGGTTGATTGTTGACAGCAGCAATGCAAATACTTTTGTGATTACAGCAACCATGTTCTCCACAAAGGCACTGTCATAGCATGAAGAAGAATGGTCTTCACTCAAGATTTAGAGTCAACAGCAATATTGATCCAAGTAAATCAATATCACTGATCATTACCTAGTAAGTAAATCTATCCCATGGAATGATGGAGAGACTGCCTTCCTGAGACTGCCTTCCTTTTTTCTACTGTCACTTCATCCAGTGCTCCTGCCAGGTAAACACCTAAGCACAATGCTCCAAAGTCTTAATGAAATCAGACAAAACTGAATTTCTATGTTTTCGTAAGTAAACCTAAAAAAAAAAAACAAACCCTGCAGAAAACAACAAAAGAAACTGAGAACAATGTACTGGAACACAGTCAAAGTGATGATCCCCTAATGACCATGCTTTTAAAAAGCCAAACAATTATCTAAGTCATGCTACCTATTTTTACAACTTTTTTTCCACAACTATGTCCAGTGGAAGATATAAATAGAAAATACAATCCTGTGCAGATCTATCACTATAAATGCATATTTTCGTTTGTATTAAGCTTCAAAACAAATGCAAAATAATTAATAATTGGCTGAATAACACAAGCTGAAAGAAAGCAAGACAGCTGTAGGGATTCAAACATACATACATGTATTTACCATTCCCAGTTTCTGATGACCACAGAGTCCCCGATTCAGTCTGTCTAGATTTCCCAGAGCATAAAGGCTTTCACTGGAGACTTTTCTTTAGGAATACATGTGTACTTGAGCAGTACATGCATAGAAAACTGGTTTTAAGTTGTAGACAGAAAAATCTGCCAACTTCTTTTTTCCTTGAGTCTCATCCATTTTTGGATCATCCACGATGGACGTGGCTATAGAATACCTCACACTGTGAACTTTTGAATGCTATAACAGGGCAAATATTCCTTTTCCTCTATCCCTCCATAACATCTGAATTTGTTCATATCTTTCTTATAAGACAGAGGAAACCACTTTTCAGCTGAGAAGATCTTGACATGTTGTGAGGGAAATGTCTTGATGAGTTCAGATAACACAGTAGCTGTGGTGACTGTACTAAGAAGTTTAGCAATCCTGTGACAGCAAGCTGAAATGAAATTTCACACTTTAGATCTCAGATCTAACTGAGTGGAAAAAATTACCTGCTGTGTTCAGACATAGATTTAAGGTTAACTAAGTAACTGTAATTATTTTTCTTTCCAATAGGAAGCCAAGCTCAGCAGTCTGCGTAGTTTTATATTGGGGTTTTATTAAGAAGTGCAGTCTAGAACCCTACTCTTGTCTTGGTTGGAGCCGAAAGACAAAAAGGCTTGAAATATTTCCCACCAAGAAGAATCTTAAAAGGACGACCAGATGAATGAGAGAGTCTATTTAATAGCAAAGCATATATATAGACATATTTTCAAATCCAAGGATTTAAGACACCCAAAGGCTGGGTTTTTTTAATTGAAACCTGAAAGAGAACATTATCAATGGAAAGACCACAGCTTTGCCTTTCCCCTCATCATTGACTCAAACCTCAGGCTAAATACAAACAAAAAGCATTTATTTTTTTCATTTTCCCCACATTTCTCTATCTTTCAGGCTTAGAGCATTTGATGGCACCTGGCAAAGTTGTTCTGTCCAGAGCAGGATCAAACCCTTCAGGAGCAGGGAAGAAGCATGACCAAAGCCTATTTAATTCCAGGAAGTCCATAGGGAATTTTACTCTGGTTATTGCACACTGCTAGCTGGCTTATTCTGCAGCAAGCCGGGGAATCAGCACCTGTGACCAGCTCTCCACTAATTCCCTGCATCTCCTGTTTTGGTGAAGACAATTCTGGCACTACTGGAATCAGAACCATGACACACTGACAGATTTGCTGTTGGAGTCCTTGGCACTGAGATAACAAGGCAGCACAAGATGCAGAGACTATGGCAGCTCCAGCAGCAGACCTGAGGCAGGTCCAGCCTGGTTGCTGCCTTGTCATGACTCCCACTGTGCAGATGTGATGGACTGACAAACACCTCGTTCCCCCTTTGGAAAAGCAAGAAGCCACAGTGAGGAGAATCTAGGAGGCTGCTTCCTCCTACAATGATCCATAGGTGGAGCATTGGGAACGGGCAATGGAGACACCAGCACAGGTCCTGTGGGCTTCTGGAGAGAGGGTAAGGAAAAGGCAGCAGCAAAAAATTAGACATTCTATGTACAATGTAGAAAAATTGTAAAGTGTACAAGTTCTTAAGATATGAGCCAGCGAGACAGAAGGCACTCCCCAGATTCCACATGTTTCTGCCTCCCATTTCACCTCACCATTCTGGGTAGACTTTTCCCACTGCTTTGTCTGACTGCCCCCATCTGGATGCGTTCCCAACCTCTTTAACCCTTGATCTAGTGCTTCTAGCAAGAGAAACATGGAGTTACATCCACAGGTGATCCCTGCTGCTCTCCTGAGGATGTGGAATAGCTCAGGGCCAGGGAATGAAAGCTTAAGAGGTGACATGTCCCCAGCAAGACTACTGGTTTTGCCTTGGCCCCTTCTAACAGCAAATGTTATCCTAACAGTCTGCAGTTTTCTTTTTCCTTGGGATCTCAAGCCCAGCAGGCAAGCCTTCTTCTCTGGAAACTCTGACAGGGAATACAGAAGCAGCCCAGCAAACCCAGAACCTTCAGTGGCCATGTGAAAGCAAGCCAGGTATTAATACGAAGCTCCAAGGTAGCTGCTAGGATTTCCAGAGTAAAGACAGAGTGAAGCACTGTTTGATCAAAGTGGAAAACTGAAGGAAACACAGTAAGCATGGACAGGGTGAATATGTCTTGGATGCTGCGACTGCAAAATGTACCTTTGTAAGAAAAAATAAGAGAGCAGCAAAGAGGAGACTTTGTAGGACTCTGTGATTAGTATCTGAGTCAGTGTGTTTGTGGAGGACTTTCCATTCAGCTTGTACCAGGAGGCACCTCACAATGAACTGGGAGTGCCAATCCAAGAGATCTCCTTGCTGTGCTATGCCCAGAATTACCCACAGCAGCTTCAAACTTCAAGTAGTTCTGAGATCTCTAAACACACGGAGCCAAATTACTCCCAGGAGATATCCTGGCGATCTGCAACACTGATGAAGTGGAAACTGAACTCTTCCAGAAAACTGTCTTCCCAACACTGAGACCAATAGATGAAAGAAATGAAAAACAACCTCTAAGGGTCTCTTCCCATGCTTTGGAAAATTCATCCTTCCCATGGAATTTGCCAGTTGGCATGCTGTGGATAGCTAGCAACAGAGTCTGCTAACATGGGTGCTGACCAAAGCAGGCTTTGGTCAAGCAGGACATAGTTCACCAGGAAATGGGAAATGGACCCAGAGCATCTCATTTCTTGGCAGCTGGCAGCTACTGACATAATATTTTGTGACAGATTTTAAAGGTGCAGTTTGCAAGAAGGTATCAACAAAACACAGAAGTTGTGGTGTTATTTGCGCTTATAAATGTATTAAACACTTCTTTTTCTACCCCCATCAGCTCTTCCCTTATTTGAAGTTCAGTCACAAGCAAGCAAAACTCATTCTACTGCAAACATTTTCACAAAATCTTTCGCGAGTAACACAGCAATGTTTATCCCTCCCTCATGCTGCTTAAAATGTTTTCAATGCAGCACTGTATTTGTTCAATCCTAGTTTTATACACCTTAATTAATGATCGCTGATATAGCCCAGATGTAAACATGTATTTTATTATTCCCATTATCAGAAACAAGGCCATTCAAGGGGCTGGTAATGAATTAGAGTTAATGATGCAGTGCCAACCAAACACCTTCTTGGTCTTTTGGAGAGTTGTGTTTAATTCCTTGAGATTGTTTAGGTCACACTACAACAGGGATCAGAAGCAACCTCCATTTCACAAGCCAAAGGGCACAACAGCAAGAAAGACCATATATGCTGTAAGATATATTGATTTCACCAAAGTCATTGTTACAGTATTACAATTTAATCATTATCGAGTGCATATATTAATTTTAAAAAGTATGCTGTTGTTGTTGTTTTCATTCTTGGTGGGTTTTGGTTTGCTGTTTGATTTTTTTTGCCACACAGTTGCTCCTCTCACTCAAGAACAAAAAGACAAAACTGTGGATTCAGGAGGGAAACTGATAATTAGATGTGGAAGAAGCCAAACTAGAAGATCAAAATTATATCCTTCCAAATTACATTTTCTCACAAAGTTCAAGGAAAATACACCCCCTAAAATCTCCTCGGTTTCTGTGGAAGACAGGCAGCACAGCCTGCAGATTTTTCTGCCCAAAGTCCTCCAAGAAACACAAACATTTACTCTTCAGATAAAGGGAAAAGAGCAGGAAGAGAAAACTAAAGAGAATTCCCCGAAGTTAGTGAAAGCTGCATTAAGGAACTTTCCTCTTCACATCAGCAGCTCTGAATAATGAGGCTGCAGAGAGCTTTTGGGAGCCTTTGAAACACTTCTCTAGAAAGAAAAGACAATAAAATGTCAATAGAAAATGCCTCTTGGCTGGCACACACTAGCACAGTGAAGACGTTCCCTCATTTTGTACATACAGGGACCAATTTTTTTCTTCCCCTCTTCTCCAATATTTAGAAGACAAGCTGATGAGAGATAACAAGGCACATTTACAGAAGTTCAAAAAAATCCAGCACTGAATAAAACATAAGTGCAGCATCAAAAAAGGATGGTCAGACTGTACCAGTGTCATCTAATACATTCTGTGTGCACTGACATTCAAGCAGGGAATGGAAAGAAGAAAATTCAATGATGATTTGGTTCCAAACATCTGAGAAATGTTTGAATTAAATTTAAAGTACTTGAATAATCCTGTTGTAATCAGTGCCAGATTCAAGTTAGTGTACATGTTTTCCTTAGTCACAAACTTCCTTCTCACCCTTAAGAAGCTCTGCATTCAAAATTTCCACAATCCTATACAGAATAAAGTTTTTAAATCACTTTTTAATTCATTTAACAATATCTTAATTACCTGATAAAGAAAAATATCCACAAAGTTTGCAACACTGGCTCACCCACCCCTCAATCTCATTTTACCATGATCTGTAAAATAAAGAATAAATAAAATAAAATAAAGAAATCCTTCTTATTTCTAGGGAATCCCACACAGTACTGTTAAAGTCAACTCAGTTTAAATTTTGAAATAATTTTAAACCTGAAAATGAGGTATGTGTGCTGACTTCACAGGCCTCAGGAAGCCCAATCCCATGGAACAATCCAATGTCAGTGCCTGCAGCCTGTCTAGTGGTAGTGCCTCTGGGTGGACTAGATGTGCCCTGAGAACACACAGGGCCACACAAAGTTGGTATACTAGCATAGCTTCATGGAGCACAGAGAGGTACATAAATAAATATGCCTCCTAATTATTCTCTTTTTTAAGCCTTTTCCATTCTTGCAGGGAGAGGAAATTGCTACGTGCCAAAGTGAAGGTATTTAGGACCCATCTAAAAAAGGAAGGATTTATCCATATCATTTGAGACAAAATAACTTATTACTCAATTTCTGTTAATATTTTTTTATTTTATTTTTCCAGGAAATGATGCTGTCTTTAACTTTTGTATGATTTCACGATCTTAGAGACAAAGCCCACAGTCTGAATATAGAAATATCAAGCAAATGTTACTAGTTCTGAAGCACTAGCAAGCTGCTTTGGTGCTTTTCGCTCCATCGCACTAAGACGTGCAAAGCAGGCACATTCTGTCTTGAACCTCTCTGTTCTGTGTATTTTAAACTTTGATATTCAGAACAAGGCACATCTCCCTCTCTTAATTCATTTGCGCCAATCAGAAATACAAAAGATCTGCATCCTAAGCCAGGTGTCTTGGCTCCCTGGATCTCTGCAATCACAGGATCAGTCTGTCCTCAGCCCAAACCCTGGAGATGCTGTGAAAATAAACATCAAGTGACTTGCTGTAGCAACTAAACTTTTACAGATCCCTGCTTCTCTGAACAGCAGCCAAAAGGTACAAGGTTCTCTCGCTAGTGTCACCTATTGAATTATTGTCCACATTCTTCAGGCATGTATTATTCACCTCCAAGCCTTGTGACATTTGTTGGCTATCCCTCACCTTGGATTTCTTTCTGTTAATCTTAGGTCCATATAAGAGTCCTATTAGGAAGGGCTGACATGAGTTACACACAGATTGCCAGGCTGGAAAGTGGCTGCCAAAATACACAGCTCAGTTGGGCAGGGACACAAGTAGCATGTAGCCCCACCAGGCGTGCCACAAGAAAGAAAGTTTTGTTATGAACAGCCAAAACATACACCGACCTTGCCAAAGAGTAGTCTTTGAGGCTGGATACTTCGTGCAATACAGAGATATTTAGTAAAATGAGCACACGGATTAGGGCTCTCACTTAACTGCACCTCTTAGGAAAGCAGCAGATGTTAGTACATGGTAGCAGCAACAATATTTTTTCTACCATTTAATAGCATAAAACAACTTCTCTGTTGTTGTGAGAGCAAAGAAAAACAAAGCAGGAGAGGTGTTTAACTCTGCTCAGAATTTTAGTTCTTGAAATCTCTGTAGCACAAAATGCTATTTAGGAAAAACGTATTTTTCCCCCCACCGGCAGTGCAAAACAGCCTGAAACTCAGCATATTTGGCTTCCTGAAAATTTTTCCTGGCTGAGTACTCACAGCCTACAGAGATTCTCTGTTAAAATTGTTGCCAAGTCTCTTTCTTGACCCTTTTCCAACAGAATGAAAAGAGAAAAAAGGTGGCAGTCAGAGAAACAGTAAAACCCAAGGATGCCTGTTTGATCAGAAGGGTATTTGAATCCACAGTAAACAGTGCACCAAGGTGGCCTTAATTTGCACTGGAAGTCAGTGTAGGTTTTGGGAGATTGCAACCACATCCATCATAGCTTTTGCCACCACATCCCTCCTCTTTGATCTTGTACTGAACGCATGCCAAGAAACCTGGATTTTAAGAACTGAATGACAGAGATGTCCTGCGAGAGAGAGAGTCCTTAATAACCAGAAGGGAAAGAAATCATGCCTGGGAATGCAGTGTAAGCCTTTTCACAGAAGGAAGTTTAAGCATAGATACAGGAGGGAGATGGTAGGTGATCTGTGCTGGGAGAAAAAAAATCTTGTTCAGATGATACCTACTTGGGAATTATTTCATCTAGTTGAAATCTCCCAGAAACACAGAGGATAAAATGGTTGTTGTCAAGACATATACAAGTTGAGGGGCTGAAGAATAAATGCAGTACAGTGATCCTGTGTACCCCAACTTCAAAGAATATAAACAGATCACGTCTAAGAAGATTGGATGATCTGTTTCCTACAAATTAAACTCAGGCATTTTTGTAGATTTTCAAGCCCTTCAGAAAACTTCAGGGTCCAAATTCAGGTTAGAAAGTCATAGTGTTTAGTACGCCAGAAAGAACATAATATAAGTATTTCATAGAACAAGTAGATCATCTTAGAAACAGTGGCAGAAGATGAAAACTATTACCTAGTGATCTAGAAGTCAAATGGTGAACTCAATGGAAAGTAGAAGAAATGACACCTTTGCACTACCAGGCTTCCCAGCTGGCTGTGGAATGTCAGGCTTGACAGGTGCAAAATACTCCATAAAAGCTGTTAGCAGCACTAATCACTGTACAGAACAGCGATGTCCACAGGTGATACTGAAATTCTTAAATCATCTTTACACTACAGGAAAGTTTTCTTATAGCAGGTTGATTCTTCCAGATTTACACCATCTGTAGTTTAACTCCGAGACAGAGGCTGGGCCAATTAATCTACTAATGTGTACATTCACAAGCCTTAATTTCACCACTCTTCAGGTCTGACAGCAACCCTGAGACAATCAATGCAGTGCATTCACAGGGGGGAAATCATCCCAATCCTCTGCTGCTCTCTTCTATGAAACTCAAAATGCACTGTGCCTAAACACAGAGGGTTTGGCAGTGGCTTCAAGGTTTTCCAGAAATTCTTACCTTGAGCAACTCAGGCCGTATTTTTCTTGTCCCTTTACACGTGCAGGAAGAAATCTTGTGGGATCATGCTGTGAATTCAACAAATACACCGGGCTGGTTTATGATGTGGTTTAAGAAAGAGTTGTGTCAGCACTGCTGAGGGTGTTGTGAAGCAGCAGAGGGATGAGAGGCAGGGGCAGGAAAGAGCAAGAATTTGCTGGTCCTGTATCACTGCCAAAGCTTTCCCACAGTGAAACACTGGCCTCTCAGCAGGAACATTTCATCTACCTTTTTTCAGCAAGTACTCCAGTTTTGCTATTTAACAATCGTAACAGTTACAGCAACTTTCCCCAGGATTTGCATGATGCCCCAAATAATTTCAGACTATCTCTCCATCTCCTTGTGGATGTTTTGCCAATACTCTGCTAATTGTCCCTCAAAGACTTTCTTTTCTTTTTCCTTATTTATAAAATCATAGCTTTGTTTAGAAAGGAAAAGACCTTTAAGTCCAACCGGCAGTTTTGTCTTCCAAACCGGGAAACTTACGATAGGAACAGATCCTCTATGGCCACAAAGCAAGAAGGAAAAAACCAAATCCCTGAAAGCCACCATCAACCTTAATCCATCACTTCTATGAGAGAGTCACAGCCAGTAGTGGAGAAGTGAGGACTGAGGACCACTTAAAAGGGAACATCCCAGCCCAACATTCAAGAGAAAGTCTAATATCACTTACAGGGCAAGGATTTAGGAAAATGACTCACTTGAAAAAATCAGCTGTTACCGAAGTTTATCTGCAAGCAGTTAGTTTGGTCCAGAAAGTCAGCCAAACTCTCAGGTAACATGGGAACATTTATTGCATAGTGTGGGGATCAGCTAGCCCCTCCTTTCTGTTTGCCATGAGGGAGGTACTGTAAGGTTTGCAGAAGAATCCATTAGATATTAGGATATAAAACGGCTCTAAGGACATGTGCAATCCCGGCACACCATGAAACACACAAAAAGAATTGCAACAGCTACAGACAAGTTGACGCTATAGCCCAGGTGAGCTTTTTGTTTGACAACTATTTCTAGAAGACATACCCTGCTCTTTCCACAATGGGTTTAGCATTTTTCATTTTCAATTGAATTGAAAGGTAAGTCACTTAATCACAGAACAACTCCAGCATAGCTGAGGTTTCAGCCTGTGAGAGCAGAACTACTGTGCACACAACATGATCTATTAAGACAATTTGACACTGCTTTCCTAATGCCTAGGAAAAACAACCTCTTTATTCCAGAGTTTATTATATCTTCGTTTTCACTGAAATAGCCTAATATGACGCCTTCATGGTCTTCTCCACAGATCAGAGCAAACAGATCTCAGGCTGTAAGTCTTCCCTGTGCCCTATTATAGAGCAAAATCATTCAGTTCAGAAAGAAAGCAGAAGAAACACAGGATAAAAACAAAAATTACTTTCTCTCCCCATAGAGAATACACTTAACTCAACTGTATCCAACGTATTTTTTCCAAAAGCATTGTGAAGTCCAAGTGAAAATATGTATGTTTTACTCATGCAGCTTGCCCTCCCACTTTTACAAAGGACAATATTGACACAGTCAATATATACAAGAAGAGTTTTCTGCCGTTAGTAGAAGGACCTTAAACCATAATCCAAAGCAAACAGATTGAGCAGCTTCTAACCTCCTACTGAAACCAGCCTCCCTTGACTTCCAGGGCGTTGTTGTAGGGAAGAAGGTGGGAGAGAAGGGCATGAAATACCTTGAAAAGAAAGATCAGTGATCTCTACCCTACGTCTCCTGTCTGTTGGCATCAGCACAGGGAACCTCCTCGCTTCGAGATCCAGGAAAGGGCCCTTGTTTCCAACGAGGCTTCTGAGATCTGCTGGAATGCCAGACCACCCAAACACAGCTGTGGGTCGAGGGACCAGCCCCGAGCTGCCTGCACTTCATTATTCCCTATCCACTGTAACTTCCATTTCCCTTGCAGGAGTCACTTTAGCCCACAGGCTAAAAACTAATCAAGTGACAGTCTGATTATCTTTGTAGCAAGACACCTCAAATGAGCTAATTGGGTTTTTTTTCCCTGTTATTGTGACTCCTAGGGCAGATGTTTTAGAGACTCTCAATGAAGAGAAAAATTTGTGTGAGCTCCTATGGAGGCCTTTTCTCCCTAAAAGATTACATATAGAGTATCCCAATTAAATCCTATTCCACATGAATAAATCCTCCTTTCACAGAAGTATTTGTTGCAGAATAACAGCTGATGGCTGTTGCAGAGTCAATGCATGAAGCACACCTGCTGATCTGGAGATCTTCATGGCAAAGCTGAATTAAACATGAACTTTATAAAGGGTTGCATAATTGTCCTGCTTTTCTCTCTTATTATAAAACCTACTTGCCATCTCAATAAGCTTCCATAAACGATGTATTTTACTTTCCCTTTTCTACCTAGAACACCATATGTGTCATGGTTTTCCTTTGAGAGCACATACCACCTTCCTCCATTTCTTACACACAACATGAAAATGTTCTCCCTTGTCACAACCTACAATCCATTATCACTATCAGCTGTGCCTCTTGACAGGCTGCACCTCCCAACAGAGACACTCTCATGCAAAATCCTGGCATGTGCTGTGACCTCCACTCTGCCACAGCTCTCTGGATGCAGAGCAGGAGGTGCATCAATACCACTCACCAGGGCAAAATGCTTGGTCAGTGACCCCAGCTCACAGTAATCAATGAAGAGAACTCTGAATTGCCATTCCCAGGACTCATTCAAACTGGTGAGGGAAGACAAAATGTCAAACTGGTCTTTAGAAAAACCCCCATACTATCCTTTTGAAAACCGAGATTTTTCATAACCCTCCATTTCAGCACAGAAATTAGAATTTATTTTCTTTTATTCCTGTCCAACATGAAGATAAATGCTGAAGTTAGGAGAATTCCCTGAGGGAAGGAAACACCAAATTTTAAATCAGCTCTAGTTATTCCTCCTCCTCCTTTCTTCTCAATCAGTGCTTGTAATGTCTTCTACTACTAAACTGTTCCTCATACATCTTTTCCCAGTCAAATCTTTTTGTTTAAGCTGTTCTTTAAAAACTCTCTCTGATTTGCTGACTGTTCTCAGAGACAGATGAGGCAGAGAACCACAGCCCTCACAGGGAAGCATCACAATGCTTTTGCCTAAACACATGGAACTTTAATGGGTTCATCTCCGTTTCACGTTTCACCAGCTCGGGGGCTTCTCCTGCCTGTTCACCATGGAGCAGCATCTCCCTTCTTCTCAGCCCTCCTCCTCCCTCCTTCTCACCATCATGCCACAAAGGTGGACTTCATTTTATTACCCTCTGTGAACCCTTAATTTCTTTGGAGTGCCTGTGTAGAAAGTAAAAATTGTTTTAGGTTGCTCATAAAAGCCACTGCTCATTCCATCAGAGTGGGGCATCACCAGTTACAGAGGCTGGAGAATCCTAGGGCAGAACATGCTCCAGGTACTGCACTCTCCTGGCATAGCACAATCACAGAAGGAAAAGAACTGCAAAGAGTCAGAACTGCAAAGAGAGATTAAGGTAAAAGTCTTCACCTTAGAAGTAAAAAAAAACCCAAACCAACCAACCAAACCTTCATAAGCTTTTGAAAACCACTTCAGGTTTCCTGCAACTTAAAGGTCAAATGAAACTCTCAATTTTTCAAGCTGCTTTAGATCAACTCCGCATGGAAGTGTCTATATTTAAAATACAATATTTTAAATTGTATATTTTTAACAGTACATGAAAGTACTTGAAAGAGGTCTTCTTTTTCTAAATATAATTATTTTGTTTTTTCTCCACTTTGCCTTCTCCTTCCCTTTGCTTATGCACTGTGGCAAATCACGTATCAAACTCCAGTATAATGAAACCTTTGAAAAAATCTGATGAAGTAACAGCTGGGTTTGCCCAGTTTGAGGGGAATAAGTCATTATCTGCAAAAATGCCAAACGCTGATGCACGGGATGTGAGAAAACCAGGGTTCCATCAGTTAGTTCTTTTTTTTCTTGCTAAATTACCTAAGTCCTGATGTTCATTCACAGGTATTTCGATAGAAACTGTAACTTCAGTAGAGGAAATTCTCTTAATTTCTGCTACATCCATGTAGAAAATATAAATTTGCAAGTCTGTGCTCAAGACCTCTCAGGTGCCTGTGTCTCATAGCAGAATCTGAGGGAGCAAAGTGTTATTCCTGGTACAGGAAGATGGAGTGTGGCACTGGATGGGAAGCATGCAAGGGGCCTGAATCAATTTGCTGATGTCATTGGAAGTAAACAATTTGCTATTTTGAGAATGCCATGGAGACTGAGAACAGACCCACGGATGATAAAAGGCAAATGTTGAGACCATCTTCAGGATGGGCAAAAAGAAAGAAACTTCCAGAGGTGGAAGATGACCCATTCTGTATTTCTCTAATTCTGTGTTTCATATTACTCTGATTGTAACCACATTTCATAGCATTTTTCCTTCAAAAAAGACAAGGAAGAAGAAAACAAACACATAAAAGTGGAAAGGAGAGCTGAAGTTTAGTTTCTTTGCTGGGCTTGCATTCAGTTTTGCTTGCTGTAAATGGTATGCTGGCCTCTGGCAAATATCCCCAAACACAGGCCTTAAAAACAGCCTTCATTAGCACTAATGAAGATGATAAAAAAAAATAAATCAAAATTCAATACAAATCATCCTGTAGCTCAAGCAAAAACAACTTAGACATTGTAGACAGACATAAATACAGCTAATTTTTCTATGTAGCTAATTTTTCCAAGCTAAATAAAGAACTCTATCCAGAAAGAATAAAAATACTTAAAAACCCACAAAGTTTCATGGAGTTTTCAACTTCTTTATAGTGTTTTTTTTTAGTGTACTAATCAAACACCTAGAATCTTAGCATGACAACTCCTGGTTTTGAACAATAGATTATCATGGAGCCTAATAATTATTTATTTTACATTTCCTGAAATGTCTCAGTCTCCTGCCTCAACCTGCTCCCCAGAAAACAATTCCTTTTCATCAAGGGAACACTGCCTGCTTAATGACAACCAAAACCAAACATTTTTATCTTTCCAGCATTGGGAAAGCCTCCAAATAGCTACTGAATGACTAAAACCAGGGAGTGTCTGAGCAGGGAGACTGATTGAGAAAAAAGGGCTTTGTCTCTCCTCTCTGGAAGCCACAGCCTGTGAGCTGGCTTGTTCTATTCCTTTCACCCTGAGAGCAGAATTTTACATCTTTCTGAAGTGTTGTTTTATCAGAATGAAAACCCCAAATGTAATCTTACTACTCCAGTGATATTTCCATGACGGTTTCTGTGGGAAGTTGAGATGAGCAGTGGCTTTTTCCCATGCACAACCAAGTGCTCTTCCTTCTGGCTGCTGCTGTCACTCAAGGTCAGTAATGGGGACAGCCCAAAACACAAAAAAAAGGAGAAAAAAAAGACAGCAAAAAAACCAATGGAAAGAGAGTCTGACTCTCCTTGTGGTACACTCCTCTCTGCCCACTGAAAATATGAGGAGCAAGAAGTATTTGGCCCTTAACTCTGCGGTCTCACATGCAAGAGCAGAGTGACTATGTAATACTACTTAACTGTTACTGACACTAGCCCCAAAAGGGCGAAAAAGTGAAAGAGTACACAAAGTAAGAAATAAGTCAGCACCTAGAGCAGAGAAATTATTAGAGATGAATGACAGTTTCAAATACATACCATATAAATAAAAAAACATACCATATGTTTAATTGAAGATATTCTGGTGTGTCAGCAAAACAAAAGCAAAAAGGTATTGGTCAGCAAATTGGTTTTTGAGAGGGCATTTTGAAAAGTTCTTTAAGGGAAAATATTTTCCTGACCACCAAAAGATAAATAAAAATAAATTTTGTCTTTGTTTTGTGAAATATTTATTACTTGTCTTGGTCATTCTCTGTCTTTCCATCACACTTGTGCTGTTCTGGGCTTTTTTCTCCTTATCTGCAGATCTCTTTCCCTCTCTCCTGAGTGCTTTTTCCCTTAGCTCTGAAATATTTCACTTTTAAAATAAATATAGAAGAACTGCTGCTTCCCTAGAGCATTCCCAGAGGCAGCTGTAAAGGACTTTCAAGGCAATGCTGCTTCCTGGGTCATCCACCTGACCTGGCCTTTTTTACTTTTCTTCATGAAGTCAAACCAGAAAACACGTAATATTTAAAAGCCCTGTAAAGTGGGAAATCTGCACAGCTAAAACTCAGAATTCCTGGACTCTCTGTCAAAGACTGCAGAGAAATGGTACCATAATATAGCTGCCTGAATAGCTGTGGTAGATTTGAATTAATTTATTTTAAAATGCACAAAATGCGTCCTTGCTACTAAGAAAGTAATTTCATATCACCATGAAGCTTTTGATTTTCACCCTCTGACTTTCCCACATAAAAGCACAGTTAAGGAATAAGGGATGGTATGTCCATCTACTTTCAGAACTGTTAAAGGTGCAAGACAGCTGGCAGTATTTATTACAAAATGCACTGTAATAATTAATTTAACTTCATGATAGGGCTTTTGGTTCAAGAATGGCCTCTGGTAGACTAGACCCAACAACAATACACCCAACAACAACTGGACTCTATTTCTAGTCATTGCACACTTTCTGGACAACCTTTCACAAAGTCAAATCCAAAAATGCTTTATGATTTTTACTAACTTCTCCCGCATTTTATTCTTTTCTAATCCAAGCCATACATAGTAGTTTCCAGCTCACTGCATCACTGTAAGGTAGAGAAATAGTGTTGTATTTAATTTAGATTACTTAATCTAATAAAAGAATAAGGAATCTGATCAAAGGAGACAGTTAGAAATCACATGGGGAAAAAAGGAGCAGAAAAGATCCGCTCTGGTGGATTTCATTTTTCTATAGTGTTCATTCAATGCCTAGTAATTCAGGCTGGAATGTGGATGCATCTGGGTTTGGGTGCATTCCCTCTGACATAATAGGAACACTGTAAAGCAAGAAACTTCTAGCAAACCATATGCAAAACAATTTTAGTTGCTGCCCAGCTATGATAAAAACCTTGTTCTTAGCTGCTCAAGTAGAGAAACTGAAAACAGCTGTTGGAGCTGCTGAAGACGCTGAGCAATTGTTGAGTAAAGTTGTTATGGCAATTACTAAAATCAGACTGCATCCTGCAGGCTGGAGCTGTGTGAGGGGAGGTTTAGGCTGGATATCAGGAAAAGGTTCTTCCCCCAGGGGGTGGTGGGGCACTGAACAGGCTCCCCAGGGAATGGTCACAGCCCCAAGGCTGCCAGAGCTCCAGGAGCGTTTGGACAATGCTCTCAGGGATGCACAGGGTGGGATTGTTGGGGTGTCCCGTGCAGAGCCAGGAGCTGGACTGGATGGTCCTTGTGGGTCCCTTCCATCTCCAGATATTCTACAATTCTATGGTTCTAAGGAGGGATTCTAGAGAAAACTGAAGGAGGAACAAATCTGGAGTGAGAAGCAGAGGACACGGCATTGTTAACTGAGCAGACAGTTTAAAACACCAGCTGTGTCCCCCAGGGAACTGTGAACAGAGTGTGGAGAAGGCCACATGGTGAG